>VDFB02161356.1:20187-73363 GCA_007258455.2 Sequoia sempervirens | reverse complement strand
TATTTGGAAACTGCAACATCTGAAAATAAAACAAAAAATTATTCAATCACAAAAACTACAATAGTGATCCATGTCATGACTTATAATGTATGAGATAATGAACAAAATTTTGAGTACTTATTAAACTATATATTTTTTATTATCATGCTTACTATTTTCCCTATCCATATCTTGTTTGAAAGGACATGTGTTTTAGGCTTTTACCCATAGCAGCAAGCTGGTGAACCATTTGATCAAATGATTTTATGGACATGTATGATAACTGTGGTGGTATAGAGAAGGAAATGAACTGTTTGAAAAAATGCCTCAAAGAAATGGGGTCTCGTGGTGATGGAATTCCATTACAAACAAATGCAAGTCATTGCATTACATCACCATAAGACCCCATTTCTTTCAGGCATTTTTTCAGAAAGTTCATTGCCTTCTCTATGGTATTATTGCTTACTATTATGCTTTGATAGATATTTTTCCAAGCACCCATAGTTTTTTGGAAAGCACCTATTTTAGGCTTTTAGTCATAGCAGCAAGGAAGTGAGTAGTTTGATAAAATGCTTTGGTACACATGTATGGAAAATGTGGTATCATAGGAAAGGTGGTAAGTTGTTTGAAGAAATGCCTCGAAGAAATGTGGTCTCATGGTTATGGAATGGAACTCCATCACCATGAGACCACATTTCTTCGAGGCATTTTTTCAAACTACTAACTGCCTTGTCTATGCTATTGCTTACTATTATGCTTTGATAGATTTTTTCCAAGCATCCATAGTTTGTCGTGCAAGTGCACCTTTGCAAGCACATGCCTCCATGAGGAAAATTTAGGAGTTTGAACTGGTTAAGGTGTTTTGATGATGTAATAAGGCTTAAATAGCCATTTTGGAGGTTGTAATAGTCTTAGTTAATTTAGGCATAAAGTGCAAAATTGCAAAATATTGACAAAGTTGTCAATTTCAAATGTTGTAAAAATGCAAAAAAGGTGTAAAGGCATGGAATGCCAAGGGTCAAAGTAGTTGTAGAGGTTATTGAGTCATTGTAGGAAGTTGGAAAGGTTGGGAAATGTTTAAAAATGATATTGTCCATCGATGTAAGTTGTTGTTGGAGAGATTGAAGGAGAAAACTAATAAATATCATTGATCCGAAGGAGTTGGTATTGATTTTCTGATATGTGAAAGTAGGCCATGATGGGTGCCTAATTTGGGGATTTGTTGACAAGGGTGTTTGAGAAAATTGAAATTTTTGACAGGAAAAGTGGGTTGGTTGATCTAGTAGGAAGACTAGGTAGAAGTTTGAAAAAAAAGAAAGAATTGAGTTTTTAAGTTGCAAAGTGGATTGAATCCTTTTCAATGATGAATTTAAGTTATTCTAATTCCCTGCATTGCATTAGTTTTTTGGAAATCACCCTTTTTAAGCTTTTAGCCATAGCAATGAGGAAATGAATTGTTTGATAAAATGCTTTGGTAGACATGCATGGAAAATGTGGTAGCATAGAAAAGGTGGTTAGCTGTTTGAAAAAGTGCCTCAAAGAAATTGGGTCTCATGGTGATGGACATCACCATGAGACCACATTTATTTGAGGCATTTTTTCAAAAAACTCATTGCCTTGTCTATGCTATTGCTTACTATATTCTTTTATATATTCCTTCCAAGCATCCATAGCATAGACAAGCTAGTGAACTATTTGAAAAGATGTCGAGCAGTAAAAAGTGGTCTCATGGAATGCCATGACAAGAAAATGCAATTGGAAGCTGCTCCTAGACTTATTACTTATGCTATGTGAAGTAATTGCATCATTTGCTTATGTTGACTTTCTAAACAACTATATTGTAGTTGAAATTTGGTCATCTATCAACATCTAGTTATTAGTTATGGAATGTGAAGTAATGCTTTGAGTTTGAATAATGTGCAATGCAACATAATCAACAATATGAATATAAACTACACAAATCTATTAAGTACAATTCATTAGTTAAACTCTTTGTTCTATTACCTGCGTGTAGGTTTGAGTAAATCCACCGGCATTGGGTGGCGTTCCCTCGAAACCTCCAATATTAGCCTATTCAACATCCAAAATCACATATTAAAATACCATTCGTAAAACAATGCTTTGATATGTAATAAATTTATAATTTTTTACTAGTTACATACCCCACCAATAGGTGTACTACAGAAATAAGTAGGTGTAGGGCCAGTGTATCCAGTCTCAACACTGTGACCCTGCAATTTTATTAAAATCATAAAACTAAATTAGTTAATCTTGTATTTCAAAATAGAAATTTAATAAATTAAATTCAATGAACATGCTAACTTTTAATTGACTATCAATGCCATACGCCTCATGCAAAATGTCAACTACCCTCTCCATCTCCATAGTTGTAGACGAATCCTGTGTAGCAGCTTCTTGAGTGTCGGTGGGGTCATATGAACAAGTCACCCCGTAAAATTGACACACATGGGTTCGAAGGCCACCACTTGAAGACTCCCCTAGATGGCATTGTAGAATAGGGCTAGTATGATGGATGACACTCTGGTTCAAAGTGTTGATTGCCTGCAATGTCTCTACGTCGACACTCTCCTTCACAACGGAAGGCATAATAGCATGCTCATAAGGCGGCCTAGCAACTCCCTTGCCATGTAGGATCTGACTATGCACCAAGTCTATCCCCAACCAACCCCCCACCTCTCCCATGGAAGTCCCTCATATCAAAATAATTTGGGATTTTGTTCAATATGAACTCATTGTATAGTTTCCTAAGGAAATATTGCGGGACTTCACAATTGTTGCATGGTGGGTAATCAAATACCATGTACCACCTATCATAAAAATAGTTCCTAATCTGTTGGTGGCACCAATGAATAGGAAACCTCTTCGCATTGAGGGTAAGATTTTGATTTGTGTGTGGGTTAGTGAATAATGAGCACAAATCACCTTTGGTAATTTTTAATTCCTTTACATCTTTATATGATAGTTTATCTGCATAATAAGCCCTAGCCGCATACCTCCTATCTTGCCATCCTGTTATTTGTTTGCTAATTGAATCTACATTTTTTAATATATCTTTCAATGAACTTGCTAGGGTCATTCTTTCTGCGGTTGAATCATTTGGATCACTCATCCTACTGATTAAATCCTCAATTTGTTTTTAGTTGTTCTCAATTTCACTCATTAAATTTTGTTGAGTGCTAGGAGCGTGTTGAGTGATTGGTGGAGGAGGTTGTTGTTGTGGTTGATTTTATTGTTGAGGATTTGGCTACTCTTCTTATTGAGGATTTTGATGGTTTGCAAGTTGATTTGCATCTCCTTCAAATTCAAAAAAATATATATCAAATACAACTTAAAACTAACAAATTCAACCTAAAACTAACAAATTCAAAACAAAAAGCTAACAATCCTTACCTCTCACACCTCCTCATCATCGTGGTGCCATCCTTGCAAAGAAATAGCAACCGTTGGTGAATATTTTTACACAATACCTCCTCCTAGAATGCAAGCGTGAAAAATGGGGGTTTTGGTTGCGAGCACAACAAAAAAAATAGTCGAAATGAAGAATGAATGAGTTTCACTTTTTTTTTGCTTTTAACATGTCATAACGTGAGCGCATTATAACACACTCATGTTATGGGATCGTTGTGGCCAAGCCTCAGGCTCGGAACACCAAGCCATAATGTGAGCACGCTATAACTCGCTTGTGTTATAATGAGCTCACATTATGACTTTTCAAAACTTTTTTTTGAAAGTGCCACAAATTGGCTACTCATCTCCATGCACCTGCCCCAATGAGTATCCCAATTGTAGGATTGTCATTAATATGTTTGGCAATATAGAGAGGACCATTAGGTGCATGTTTAGGTGTGTCACTAGGGTGAAAGCAATGTCGGGTAACACAGTGGTTTGGCCCTTATGAGGTTGAACATATATTAAAGCAATCATGTTATCTACTTCCTTCGCATTGTTATTGTCATCATCATTCTTATCATAATTCACATCATCACTCATATCATAAGTCTTATCAATATTCATCTCATCATTCTTAACATTACAAGATTGCACAAAGTTGGATGAGTGGTTTGGAATTGGATTGGTAAAAAAAAATTTGGTTAGGCAAGGAAACTGACTTATTCCCTTAATCATTAATGCCACTCAACTGGATGTGATTAGACTCAATGAGGTTTTGAGCTTGATGTTTAAGACACATGCATAGTTTTCTATCATGCACACTTGTGTGATGATATTGACCTAAGGAATTTGGATTGTAACTTGGAAGTAGAGGTTTGATCATGTCCATAGGTCTAACGAGAGGCAATCAAATTAAGTTCTTGTTCAAAAGTTGTAGCATGATCAAATATAAGGTGTCAGGTAACTGGGTAAATTATCTATCATGTGTTCTAAATTGGTATGGGGCTCAAATTATGGCAGCAACTTGTGGTTCAATATGGTCGGTTGTTTGAGGTGTATTTAACTTGATATATTTTTTTTCTTCTTGAATGGTTGATAGTTGTTTTAAGGTACAGATTCATATTTCCTAGTATGAGTTGATGAAGATGCCTCTTCATACTAATTAACCAAATTCTGGTAATCACAATGGGCCATACATAAATATATAAAGGATGGATATTTCATCAATAATATTTTATCCCTTATGTAGGTTGCAAGTTTTCAATGAACACTCTTTGGAAATCCACATTAGGTAGAGTAAGATTGATTTGTGAATAAAACAACTGATAACGGCCTATGAAGTTTGTGAACTTTTCATTTTGTTTATGTTTTCATCACATTAAGCCAGTTAATGTAATTTTAGGTCCAATATTTACTTGGAATTGGTGAAGGAAATCCTCAAAAAGTTCATTGAAAGAATGTATTGAGTTATTCGGTAATGAAAAAAACCATTCGAAAGCCATGTATTTCAATGACCTAGGAATGATTTTAGCCAAGAGTTTATCTTCAAAAATGAAGTCACTACACAAGGTTGTGTATGTCGACATATAATTTACTAGAGTCCCTTTTACCATTATACTTTTCAAATCAGGGTATCTCTATGTTTGGTGGTATTGGTTTTTTAAAGATTTCAAGTGACAATGGGCTCCTTTTAACATATTGAAATGGTTATCCATTTTGGTCTTGGTTCAAAGTTGAGATTTGTTGTTAGAGTGAGGTTACATTTTTCAAAAGTTGGTTGATGCCAAAATCATTGGTTGACATGTTTTGGGAATGTGGTGGAATTGTGTATGTGCTTGGTGGGTTACTATGTAGAAAATTTATGAGAGGGGATGAAACTTGAGGTGTCACATGTGATGATCCAAAACCATAAGGATTTCTAGCAGAAAGGGATAATGTTTTAGTTATACCAATGGTTGGTTGTATCGTTGAAGCAACAATTGGATTTATGTATGTGGGAATAAAGGCTATAGTTGTAGGGAAGGAGGCTTGATTTCCTCCTTGAATTTGAGTGTATCCCAAAGCTCGAGCGTAACTAGCCATTGTAGGCACATTATTACCAACTATATGGGATAGGCTACACAAAACCTCTAATCCCCTATCATCATTAATCAATTTCCTCATGTTATCTTATAGGAACCGTTGTACCAACTAGATATTTAGTACTCACAAAGTCTTGAAGTTTTTCTAAATCTTTGTCCAATTGTTTTAGTCTGTCTTTGGGAACATGGGAAACCATACTCTCAACATCTATAAAAATGGGTGATTGTAAGGTTGTCATTAGTGTGGTAGCATTAGGGATAAATTCTAAAATGAGTTGAGTGTTGACACCACTTTGCATGAAAGAGTTCAAAGACTCAAGATCCATAGTGGATGTAACAAAAACGTGGGATGCCATAAGTATAGAACTACATCTCACTAAAGTATTGGCAATAGGACACTAGGTCGCGAAACTCATACAGGTTTCAAAACACTTAAGTGTACCCACTATAAACACTAAACTTCCATACAAACACAGTAAAATAGCCAAAAATAGAAATCAGAGATCAAAAACAAACAAAAAACATAGAGACAAATGTCTAACAAAAATCTAAGTAAAAAATGTAGGTCTATGGTGCCTAGGGTGCCTATGTCCTAGGTAGAATTTTGCAAACTTAAAAGTTTTACTGTCTGTTATACTATTTAAGGTTTTTGTATTTATGTGCAGACAAGTCTAACAGTGAATACTTTTCCAAATTTTGCTCAATTTATGGAAATGCAATTAAAATGCAAGTATGCAAAAATGTTGAAAATGCTTGAACAATAAATGACAATTGTAGATGCAATTTCCAAATTTAAGATACAAAAATTAAGTGATTCCAGTATGCTAAATCTGAAAATGATGATACGAATATGATTTTTGAAAGAAACTAATGCAATTTTTTCCACTTTTTAGCAATATGCAAAATTCATAAATGTATGCAAATGACTGAAATAAACCCTACTACAGCCTATGATGCAATTTTTTTGAATTTCTATGCTTTTGTAATGCAAAAATTAAACACTAAATAAGAAATGTAAAGCAATGCATAGTAAAACCTAGATCGAGGGTGACTTTTTAGAAGGTATATAATGTTAACAAGTAAAGTTCACCAAAATGAAACATAGGGAAAGGGAAATTTTGGGTTTTCACCTTAGGGTTTGATACCTTTCCCTAATTTCATTTATATGTTTGTGTGTGTATTGTGTGTGGGGTTGGAATGGATTGGAAATGTAAAGATGGAATGTGGGTTTGATGGATTTGGACAAGGTATGAGATTGACTTACAACTTGATAGGTGAGTCAATTGACCCTTAACCAAATCTAAAAATGTCTTAATGATGAAATGAAATGATCTAGTTGTCCTAATGATGCAAATTATTGCTTTGATGCAAATACAAAAAAATGAGAAATCACAAAGGAAATCAAACAAAAAAAATAGAAAGGGGAGGACACATGCACCTGTTGTATAAATTTCAGCCTAATTTCTGAGGAATTTTCCTTCGGGAGCACCACTATCCTAATAGGTCTTTTTCAGATCTATTTTCATAGACCTATGACATGTTAGATCTGCACTTCCGTTAACTGTCTACAAACTTGTTGGATCACTGTCGAATATTTCTGTAATTGATTTTTCATGAGTTTTCAAGGCCTAGGGTTTCAAATGCAATAATGCATAAATTATCCTCAATCTCCTTTCAATCTTCAAAATACTTGAGATTTGCACATTCACAAAGAGAGGATATGTTGTGCCATTTAGGGGCTTTCCTTAGTCAAACCCCGTGTTAGTGTTTCCACTTCCATAATGGAAATTCCAATGATACAGGGATAGATGAAAGGAACGATAAAATCAAAAAGTGTTGCAACTCACCACACTTCAATGAATTTCTTGAAGGATTGAAGTCATATACACCATCTCAAGGTATTGGATCTTGCTTACTTGATTTACTTGAATTCACATAAGATTTGACATGATGTTGGAACTTAAATTGTTGTAATAAAGCTTTGAAATGTTGCTCTTGACTTGCTCTTGAATGCTCTTGATAATAATTCTTTCTCTTGATTTTCAATTGATGGTAGATGATGCTTGCTAATGTTCAAATGATGCAATAACTAGGTATTTATAGGAATTTATTCAATTTCCCCAAAATTAAATCTCAACAATTGACTTTAGATATTTGAATTTCAAATAATAAAATACCGACATAGACATATTTAAATTTGGAGCCAAAATAGGGGGACATAGGCACCCTAGGCACTAGTGTCCCAACCTTATTTTCAAAAGTTTAAAGTGTTAGGGACAAAGTATTAAATGAGAGAATTCATTCTATGCTTACAAATTGTTGAAAAATATTTAAAATAAGCTATGAAATGCATAATTTAGGAAATTAGGGACCCAATTAGGCTTAATAACTTAAAGGGGAGAAAAACATAGTGTGAAATTGTCAAGGGTGACAATTTAGGATGCTACATGAAGTTAGGACAATGAACAAGAAATATTTTCAATTATTCTTTCCTTTGCACTTCAGGCTTTGCAAAACCTAGGTGGGTTTCCCTTTATGACACTAAATGTAAAACTACAAAAATCTATGATCCAATGTCTAGCAGATTAATTCTCATATACTTCCAATAATCAATTTGATTTAGATATGAGGACACAAAAAATAACATGTAGAAAATAAAAGTTGATTTAAGATTTTCCATTTTAAAACAATTCTAAGAATATGGGAAGACAAGAATTATTGGTGCTTGTTTCGGGTTACAGAGTCACTACATCATACATATTCATTTCACAATACTTTAATATACTTCAATGGTATTTCTAGAACAATCACCTTGTAATAATTTGACCCATGATTGCTAATAGTGTAATCCTACTTCAAAATCCATTTTGTAACAACAATATCCTTGTTATTTTCAATAAAAGAAATTACAATGTGCCTTGAGCAAAAACTAACAGTGAAAACAACACAAATGCAACAAATGTGCATTGATGGATGTTACAATGCTTGATCATTTCATACATAGAAATATCCTATTACAAACTAGAGATGATGCACTGTAGCATGTTATTCATATATGTTGCAAATAAAGTATGTAGTGTTATCATAGAAAATTGCATAATTGTGGACTCTTACTACCCAAAAATAAAACACACAATCTAATATTTGCCCAAAATTATCTTAGATCCCTTAATTTTTTTTGGAACCTAGTTATGTTGAACACATTGGAATACTGAGAGGGATGGGAATCAGTATTCTATCAAATTTCAAACCCTTCGGATCAAACAGATACTTCAAAAACTATCACGTAAACATGAACATGAAAGATGAACACAATGCACAACTCAACACAACAACAAATTTATGTGTAAAACTCCATAGGGAAAAACCACAGTGAGAAAAGATGCTAGGAGCTACTGTCCCAATCTATCCTTGTAGAATGAATAATAATTACAACTTTTTTTTAGGGCTACAACCAAAGGAAGCTACTAATCCCTAATAACAGTTTTAGGGTCACTCCCAAGGAAGCTACAACTCCTTGATTACAATTTGTTTTAGGGATACAACCCAAGGAAGCTACAACTCCCTGAACTGAGTATACACTCAAAAAATATTATAGAATAACAATCCTTCGATTGTCTAAAACTTACAATTAAGCTCACACCTTTTGATTATTACAATTTTTCTTTGTCTCTTCTTCAAATTTCTTCTCTGCTACCTACTAGCTCACTGCTTTCAACATTCAAGAAGTTCTTCCTTTGGCTCACTACCTCCAACAAAAAATTAAGCTCACTTCTTCACTTCCCTTCTATCACAGCAATATAATCAAATTGAAGTCGAACAAGATCAACCACTTATGCACTTTCTCTTTTAATTTCTTACATAATTATCATAATGCATCACACCACACCATGCATCTCTTAACCTAGAACAACTAGGTTTATAATTTATACATGATATTACTTTGATTGCATTACATGCGGGCCTACAATAAAGAATATTACATTTGCAAGTCAACCAAAGATAAAACAATCAACATGAAATGTGTAGAGGGAAAGGCCCAAAAGACTGCACACAACACCAGGAAGAGGAACACACCTTGCAAATTCCAACACATGCTTAACCTAGTCTCAAACTATCTTCACAACTTTGATATTCTATGAACATTATCCACACACTTTGCAAATTCATATTAGGTTAGCCCTAAGTAGAAAACATGTAACTTGTAGCATGTCAACCTTTACATCATTAGCGATACACATGAATAATAAAGCATTGCTTGTGCTTATCCAAAATGAGTTGGCATGAACCATTCAACACCTTCAAACACTTTGCTCACACTTAAACTTGTGGCGCACATCATCAACATGCCTTAGTTAGCCTCAACAAAAACATAACCCAACAAAAAAAAAAAATTGGACCACAACCAGTTTCAAAGAAACCAAAAAACACCTTGTGGAGCATAAAAAAATATTACATGATATCCAAGAACACTCTCATACATCCATTTCACAACTTCATGCAATAACAAGTTGGGGCAAGCCAACAAACATTAAAGCTAGTCATGAAACAACATAGTTTTGCACTCTGTCACTTCTAAATTTCTGATTTGAAGGAGTATTGACATGAAACATTAGATATAACACTTTCACATCTCCATGAACCTAACTTTTTAACCACATAACCATATTTGAAAATATGGAAAAATGTAGAGCCAAACTTTGCACCTCTGAGAACATCCTCATAGAATCACCATAGACTTCAAACTGTCACTTTCAAAAACACCTTTCTAGTAACCTAAAAGACATGAAACTTGGATCACACATGCCTTGAAACAACATGAAGTTATCTTCCAAACTGCATGAGAAAAACATCATCAACAAAGAAATGCAGAACATTTCTTAGAGACTTTGGCAACCAAACAGCCATACTGTAACACTCTACAAATTTTTTTTGACATCAATGACAACCAAACTACAACAATCTCCCCTTCAGTATTGATGGAAAATCCAATCTAATGTGCACATTCTCTCCCCCTTTTCCATCAAGGACAAAGGAAAAAATATTTTCTCTCCCCCTTTTGTGCAAAAACATCCCCTTAATCTCTCCTTCATGAGACACCTTACATGCTCCCTTGTTAGTAACAACCACTACCTGCTCCCCATGAGAGGTAGCTCCCATTAGTCTAGGAATAAAATATGAATTCAATTACTCCCCCTAGACAAATGCACCAACTATAAATCTAGAAAAAAGAAGGGGAAATTACCCCTAACATCTGCCTCAGATATTCAAATGTATCATTTGCAAGTTCCTTTGTGAAAATGTCTACAACCCAATCCTTTATAGATACATACTCCAACTTGAATTCTTTATTTGCAACCTTCTCTCTTAGAAAGTGATACTTGATTGATATGTTCTTGGTTCTAGAATGCATTTCCAAATTCTTGGAAATATTGATAGCACTTGTGTTATCACATAGAATAGGAATGGGCTCATCATACTTTATCGTGATATCCTTCAATGTCTGCTTTATCCATAATACTTGAGTACATCAAGATGCTGCAACAATATACTCTACTTCTGCTATTGAAAAATATAATGAATTGTGTTTCTTACTATGCCATGAAACCAACCTACTTCCTAAAAATAAAGCACCACTAATGGTACTACTATCATCAACACAACCAACCCAGTCAACATTAGTGTATGAACTTAAATTAAAATCATTACCTTTTGTATACCATAATCTAGAGCGCTCTTCAAATATTTGAAGATTCTCTTGACTACCTTCACATGAGTTTCTTTAGGATTAGCTTTAAATATTGCAACCAAACATAGTAAATGCATAATATCAGGTCTTGAAGAATTTAAGTATAAAAAAATTCTAATCATAGATATATGTAAAGTCTGATCAACCAAGGGAGACTCGTCATCTTTGCTCAAATGACAACAAGTTACCATAGGATTACTCATAGGTTTTCAATCTTCCATACCAAACTTCTTCAACATCTCATTGACATACTTTGCTTGAGAAATAAAGATACCATCATCTAGCTAAGCAATTTGAAGAACAAGAAAGAAGGATAACTCATCTATAATAGAAATTTCAAAATCCTTTTGCATCTCTATTCTATCTCTACAGTAGATAGTGACACTGAATCCTACTTCTTACTCAACCAAGAAACCAATCTGCTTCCAAGAAAGAAAGCACCTCCACTTGTACTTATTCTATCATCTATACAACCTCCCCAATTTGCATCTGTATAAGCATTCAAAGATAAATCAGTATCCCAAGGATACCATAGAACAAAGTCCAAAGTTCCTTTCAAATATCTAAATATCCTTTTTGTTGTTGCTACATGTGATTCTCTAGGATCTTCTTGAAATCTTGACACAAGACATACTGCATGCATGATATCTAGTCTAGTGGCACTTAGATATAGTAATCCACTAATCATGGACCAATACTTACTCTGATCTATCTTAGGAGATTCAACATTCTTTCTCAACTTACAACTAATAACCATGGGAGTACATACTAGTTTAGAGTTGTCCATTCCAAACTTCTTTAACATTTCCTTGACATACTTTGATTGTGGCCCAGGAAAGAAATTCATCTCCCCAAACACTGACATTTAAAAATCATTTTGCATCTCCTTTGCAAACCTTTTACACATTTTCTCATTTCCTCCAAAGATTATTTCATCAACATACACAATCACAATCATAATTTTATCTTTCTCAACTTTGAAATAATGATTACTATCTATGGTACCTTTTTGAATCCTTGCTGCAATAAGTACTTATCCAATCTTGATACCAAGCTCCAAGAGTCTGTTTGAGTCCATATAGATCTTTCTTCATGTAGTGTAGAAAAATGTATCCCTTTACATTTTCACATTTGTTTGGCCCCTCCTAATTAAAATGGACTTAATAGTGCCTTAATTTAGTGTTGAAAAATGTATCCCTTCACATTTTCGCACTTGTTTGGGCCCTATTAATTAAATTGAGCTTAATTATGCCTTAATAATCCCTATTTTACATTTACAAGCCTAATAAATTACATTTTCCAAAGGGGAAACTTGACAATAATTAATGCTAATACATAACACTTTATACCTTGAGCAATGTGTGTTCGAGGAATAGGGACCTGGGACTCATTTTCCCATGGGTGAATGGGTCCTCCCTAGACCTTTGGACCTAAATTTAATATTTTTTTGGCAATATTTTAAAGTCCCCAAATTCATATTTCAATGTCGGCTTGTAATAGTTGAATTTCAAGAAATTAAGGATACATACCTATAAATACAAGGTTATTTCACTAGGTTTCACCTAGAATTTTAGGAGCATTCTTCAAGCATTTTAAGAGCATTCAAGAGTAGATGTATCAACTATTTATTGCAGCATTTAAGATCCATTCATCGTGTCAAAGTCTTGTTGCATCATTCATGTTTTTGGAGCTAACATTGTGATGTAGGTTTCAAGATCAAGTTCCAGCATTCAATCATCAATTCAAGTCATAAAGATCCACATCCATTGAAGCCATTTAATGCAAGTTTCATACCTTCTAAGATCTCCATTACCAAGGTTTCTCCAAGGGTTTTTTGAGTGGTAACATAGCTTTGTTCATTCTTCATTCCCTCTTTCATACATTATTTCAATTCAAGGTTTGATTACCAAAATGAGGTTTGACCAAAGCAATCCCCCATTCACCAAAAAAAATAAAATTTCTATCTTGTGTGTGTGATTGTAGATTTAGGTTGGAGAAGGATTGAAGAGCTCTTGAAGTGAAAGATTGGAATTTTTTTCAAAGTTATCATCAAATCACGAAATCTCGCCTACAGATCTGATTTCTAACTTTCCGACACTAAAACCTGAACAAATTAGAAGCTATAGATCAACATCAGAGGCTCCCAAAATATTTTAGAAAACCTCGACAAAAGACCCATTCACCTATGGGCGAATGAGTTCACGTTAGCCTTCAAAAATTGACTTTTGGTGACTGGTAAAAACCTTTCTACCCTTCTCAAATTTTCAATTGGTTTTCCGGTTCTACTAATATTGAGTTTCATATTGTAGTTTCAACTATTAGATTGCATTTTGGATTTGATTTGATATTTTTAAATTTTCTCCCAAAAGTGTTGTTTGACCTTAACCCCCATCCTCCAAGCATAAGGAAATATGAAGATTCTCACATTGAGTTGACTCACCTAAGGTTTGTTATTCAATTCTTTGTGGGGATCTCATTTCCTAATGAAATAGAGGAAAATAGGTACATCTATATCAAATAGGTGAACCCCCCTTCTCATAAACCCCGCCTATTTTTCACCATTTTATTTTGGTGCACCCGACATTTGAGCATCATAATTTTATAATTTTGGAGTACATTTTTAACCCTATATCTAGGATTTGCATTACTTTTCATTGCATTGCATTTATTTGCATCTCATTTAGGGTTATTCACTTGTATTAGTTTGCATCTCATTTAGGGTTTTAGGCTTACATTTTTGCATGCTTTAAAATCTAGAAAATTCAAAAATCTCTGTCATTTTGCATAGTGCTTATATAACATTGCATGTTCAGTCATTTACATCATAAAATTGAATCAAAATTTCATCTCAAATTAGGTCTTTATGATTTTCATTTTACATCATTTTGTACTTGAATTTAGATCTGATTTTCTAGAAATATGAAACTGTAATCAATTGTCTGAAATATAATATGAAAAGCATAAAAATAAAATCAGAAACCTATAAATTAATTTTTTAAAACCTTGAAGCGAGACCCATTCACCCATAGGCGAATGAGTCCTTGATCAGGGATTTTTCTAAATTTTTGAGCATCAAAAACATAGTTTCTACCTTTTGTGTTCCTACATTCAGTCTACTATTTCAGTTTCCAAAAAAATTGTTATATGAAATTGTTCATATTAAGGTTAATTTGTTTTTTAATTCAAAATTGTATTTAAAATTCATCATTTTCAAGTTTTTGCATAGCATAATCAGAAAATTATCTTGTTTTAAATTTGGAAATTTCTTTTACATACTTGCATTGCACTTTACATTCTAGGGTGTTTGATTACATCTTACCTATTCTCCATTTTGGGTGCACCTTGGGTTTGTGAAACTTGCATGAGCTTCACAAATAGGTGTCCTACTTCCAATACTATCACAAGACATAGTTTGAGACTCATATCATCCTGCAATATGTCACTCATCATGGACCTTGGGCTTTCTAACTCTTTCACTCATAGTGCTGACACTAGTCAACCCACTATGGACCATAACCTTGAAACTTCATATCCTATGACCTCCTTACCAATACCTAATGTGACTAATGTTGAATCAAGGGTTGCTAATTTCCCTCAAGAGAACCTAATAAAAATGGATGAAGAGTGAGAAAGATTGAAAAAAAAAATAAGTTCTAAAACCATCACTGATCATGTTGTTCCTATGATAGAAAACATAAGAAAATTGATTAAAACTGAAAAAGGAATAGAAATGGTCTATAGCCTTGGTCACATCATGCAACATCACATAAGAAATAAAGAGAAGAATACTATGAACCCTTCAGTCAACTTAATTGAAGTTCAACCTCGTAAGGGCCTAGCCAAAATTCCCCTTGACATTGCTTTCTCACAACATGACATAATCAAACATGCACCTAATGGTCCTCTTTACATAGCTGGAAGAATTAATGACAAGCCTACTAATGGGATATTAATTGATCTTGTTTGTGTAGAGAATGTGATCACTGAATAATTCTTATTTGTGCATGAGCTTTATTAAGACACTTATGAAAAATTGAAAGCATGGATCCGTCAAAATACATAATTTTTTTTCTTGCCCTACGATAGGTTCGATAACTCTTCCTTTAAAA
Organism: Sequoia sempervirens; assembly: GCA_007258455.2. Taxonomy (NCBI): domain Eukaryota; kingdom Viridiplantae; phylum Streptophyta; class Pinopsida; order Cupressales; family Cupressaceae; genus Sequoia; species Sequoia sempervirens. The sequence continues at coordinate 58,034 of VDFB02161356.1, read as the reverse complement.
GTTGGACCGAAAACATTAAGTGTCTCATTTTCCATCATCTTGTTGTCAGACCAATTTTGTGTGAAGTTAGGCTACCCATGACTTCATTCCATGAAATCTATCATGTTGGTTGTGCATAAATGCTTAAAGTTTCCATTTGGTAATATGATCTTTACTGTGCATCATAGTGGCTTTAATCTTGTTTCTTCTCATGGGAATTTCTCATTGGATTTATTTTGGCTCAAACCTATGGAACCTATTAGGCCTTGTGAGGAATAATTTTCCAAATCCTATGAAAATTTTAAGGAAAAACGCATAGCAAAATTATCCCTTAGCAATATGCCTCAACCCACGATTGAGCCTCCTATCCTTGATGAAACCATGATTGAACCAAAATACCTTCCAAGTAACCAAGGCCAAACCATAGCAAATCCTCCACCTATTTCATATAAGAGACCATGAGATAACCAAATAAGTCTTGTTATGCCTCCTAAAATCAAACAAGTTTATAAAGTTAAAGAGAAAGTGGTTGAACAACCTCTCATGGTTCCTTCTATTCCTCCCTTGTGGGAAGACAATAAACCTATGGTTGATAAACATGATCCTACACAATCGCAACTTGAAAACCAAATGAAAAGAAACCAAAATGCTATCTAGAGCAGAGGCATAAACATCGTGCTATTGCTCTTTTGTTACAAGAAAAAGAAAACAATATATCCAAACTTACCTCGACCAATGCATGATGATTCTCCACCTTCTTTGAAACAAGAGAATCCTATATCTTGAACACAAAAAGAACAAGCACCTTCTATGGATATTATTATAAGACCTTCTATTGTGGTAAACTTGGATGATGATAATTAAATTGCTAAAATTGATGAGGAAGTGCATAAAGGGTTAAATTGATTATTTTCCTCTTCCATGAGCTTAAATGAGGATCCTACTAAAAGAATAATTCACCACATGCTAAACCTAGTGATTGTCCTAGTTTGGCACTTGATGTTGTCTATTTGGATAGTTGTCTTCCTTTTGCATATGATGAACACGATTGGGATGTAGACAACTTGCTATAGGTTGACTTGCATGTGCCTTACTAGTCTTGTATTTTTATTTTTTTCATTTCTTTATGTGATTACATGTGTCTAATGTGATCCCCCATAATATTCTATTTGGAATATCTTCACATTCATTCCTCTATTTGTATCTACATTCTTCTATATGTCGTAAAACTTTATCTTTTATTTTGTCTTGTGTTTTCCTTTTGGGGATGATGCAAGGCGTTGAGACATTTAGGTCTATTCCATGTTGACCCAAAATATTTTCTTTGTTTTCACTCTCTATGTGTCATTCTTCCCATTCCATGATTTATTTGGGGAATGATGATGTTTTTGAGCTCTATAATATCATTGTAGCAAAGATATACACTGACCCCAAATCTGTGGATCCCTTATGTGATTTTTGGATTTCATTTTGGGGGAAACCCCTTTTTCATGGCATAGCTTCATTTGGAAACATATGTTTGGCATAGGGTTTTCCAAATAAGATCTCATGTCTTGTTTAGCATTTATCATTTTCTACTTTAAAGTAATTGCTCACAACATGTTGTTTACCAATTTCTTTAAAGTGGGGACATCCATTGGAATTATCATTTGATATCTTTGACTATATCTTGTGTTTCATAGTGTGGTCTTCTTACTTCTTGTGATGTTTCTTCTTCTTGGTGGTGTCATTGGGTTTGATTCCCTCCAAGAGTGCGACCTTTCTTGGCATACAACATTCCTTTTAGTGGTGATGTTATGCATTGCATTCCCTAAGTTGTGAATCTTTTATCCTAGACTTGTCCTCTCTTGGAGACATTAGGCATGATTTTCCCTAAGAGGAGACCTTACATGAACTAAGAAAAACCCCTTTGAACATGTCTTATTCTATTTTCATTTTTTCATAAGTGTTTAGCATAACAAAGCTTGCTAACCTGCTAACCTTATGAAGGTTGAAGTTCATATTTTTGTGGTACCTTATCAAAGTTATTAGAGGTATAGATTTGGTATGGTTAGTACGATGAGAGCTTGTAGACCTGGCATGAATTTATCATTGTATGGTGAGAGCCTATAGACATGGCATGACTTTCTCACTTAGTAACTCTTGGGGGCTAACCTAGTGGACAATGGATTTCACTAGTTTGTGTGAGCATGCATTGTTTGATTTCATAGTGGACAACGAGTCCCACTTGTAAATGTTTTTAGACAAATAGCTAAGGCTTGATCCACATCGAGTTGGAAAAATAGTCGAGGCTTGATCCACCCCTTTTCCTTTTTCTTTCTCCTTTTCTTTAAGTCTTTGACATTGTATGATTGAGTATCTTTTCATTGCTGCATATATATGTTTAACATAGGCATGTGTCTCCTTGTGCCTTTGTTGGTTTTTCTGTGACATCTTAGATCTTGGGGGCTTGATCATCCTCCTTGATCTTTGTCATCTTATCCTTCCAATAATTGTACAATTAGACCTCTCTTGATTGTTTACTTTAGTGTGAGTTTGATTCAAGGTCATCCTTTCACTAAAGTGGGGGATAAATTTAGTGTAGAAAAATGCATCCCTTTACATTTTCACACTTGTTTGGGCCCTCCTAATTAAAATGGACTTAATAATGCCTTAATTTAGTGTTGAAAAATGTATCCATGTATATTTTCACCCTTTTTTGGGCCCTCTTAATTAAATTGAGCTTAATTATTCCTTAATAAGCCCTATTTTACATTTACAATCCTAATAAATTACATTTTCCGAAGGGGAAACCCAACAATAATTAATGCCAATACATAACACTTTACCTTGAGCAATGTGTGTTCCAAGAATAGGGACTTGGGGCCCATTTTACCATGGGTGAATGGGTCCTACCTAGACCTTTGGATCTAAATTTAAAATATGTTCTTGGTATTATTTTAAGGTCCCCAAAACCATATTTCAATGTCGGCTTGTAATATTTGAATTTTGGGAAATTAAGGATACATACCTATAAATACAAGGTTATTTCACTAAGTTTCACCTAGAATTTTAGGAGCATTCTTCAAGAATTTCAAGAGAAATCGAGAGCATTCAAGAGTAGATATATCAGAGATTTATTGAAGCATTCAAGATCCATTCATCATGTCAAAGTCTTCTTGCATCATGCATGTTTTTGGATCTAACATTGTGATGTAGGTTTCAAGATCAAGTTCAAGAATTCAAGCACCAATTCAAGTCATCAAGATCCACATCCTTTGAAGCCATTTCATGTGAGTTATAGACCTTCCAAGATCTCCATTACCAAGATTTCTTCAAGGGTTTGTTGAGTGGTAACATAGATTTGATCATTATTCATTCCCTCTTCCATATATTATTTCAATTCAAGGTTTGATTACCAAAATGGGGTTTGACCAAGGAAAACCCCCATTCACCAAAAAAACATTTTTTCTCTCTTGTGTGTGTGATTGTAGATTTAGGTTGGAGAAGGATTGAAGACCGCTTGAAGTGCGAGATTGGAAAAGTTGTCAAAGTTTCAAAAATTGTTGTCAAATCACGAAATCTCACCTATAGATCTAATTTTTGACTTTCCAAAATGAAAATGTGGAAAAATTAGAAGCTATATATCAGCATCAGAGGCTCCTGAAAGTTTTTAGAAAAACCTGAAAAAAGACCCATTCACCCATGGGTGAATGAGTCCCAGTCAGCCTTTGAAACTGACTTTTGGTGACTGGTAAACACCTTTTTTCCCTTCTCATATCTGTAATTGGTTTTGTGGTTCTGCTAATATTGAGTTTCATATTGTTGTTTCTAGTGTTAGGTTGCATTTTGGAGTTGATTTTTTTTTTTTAGTTTTTCTCCCAAAAGTGTTGTTTGACCTTGACCCCATCCTCCAAGCATAAGGAAATCTGAATATTTTCACATTGAGTTGATTCACCTAAGGTTTTTTACTCAATTCTTTGTGGGGATATCATTTCCTAATGAAATAGATGAAAATTGGTACATTTATATCAAATTGGTGAACCCCCCTTCTCATAAACCCCACCTATTTTTCTTCATTTCACTTTAACCTATAGACCATATCAGAATATTTTGATAATTGAAAACCTTCTGGTTATTCAATGTATACCTCTTCTAATAACTCACTATTAAAAAATACAGACTTGACATCCATTTGTAACACCTTGAAGCCTTTATAAGTTGCAAAAGCCAAAAACATCCTAATGGCTTATATTCTATCTATTGGAGCAAAAGTCTCTTCAAAATCTATTCCTTCCACTTGTGAGTAGACCTTACACACAAGTCTAGCCTTGTTCCTAATGAATTCTCCATTCTCATTCAACTTGTTCCTAAAATACCATTTATTTCCTATCACATTCTTGTTTGTTGGTCTCAGGACCAATTCCCATGTCTAATTCTTCTCAATTTGCCTTAGTTCTTCTTCCATATCTTTGACCCAATTCTCATCCTTGCATGCTTCAGTTACTATTTTAGGTTCTATCTCAGAGAGTAAATTTTTTTTACCTATTCTTTTGTCATAGCAACTCTTATTCTTGTCAACACACCTTTGATCTTATCTCAAATGATTTGATCTTCATAATGATTCTTTTGCACATACTTAGGAGTCTTAGGATTCTTTTTCGGAGCTTCTTCCTTGGTGCAGGGACACCCTCATGCACATGTTAATCAATTTTTGGTTTTTTCTTGTTTTGGTATGATTGATTTAAATAAGGTCATTTGTGACCATTATATGTCATTTAGGACTAATTTTGATATTTTGGTGTAATTTGGTCAAAAATTGTAAAAGTTGTCAATGTTGCTCAAAAAGTTGTTAAGCAACTTTAGCAAAAAGTGTCAAGTAGGTGTTTTGATAGAAAACTAATCAAAAGGTGGTTGAAAATAGTTATTTTTTATGAGAATTGTATAAGGAAACCCTCACAACTCAAATTGGGGGGTTGGGGACATTGTTTTGGAAGATTTGGTGAATGAAAGTAATCATTTTATGTGCATTTCTAATGTTGCAGACCCATTTCTTCATTTTGTATGGATTTGTACTTGCTTGTACATATGGGATACTTCCTGGAGATTATGAAAGAATGAGATACCTTTCATTTTCAATTGGTTTGGTCAATTTTTGTTATGATTTGTGAAATTTATTGCCATTTTGGTGAAAACAGTCCCAAACCTTGCCTAGGGTTTGTAGTCATCAAATAAATGCTATAACTTGAGTTTAGACCATTTTAAAAAGCTGAAATTCGGTAGTAATTTATGTATTGATGCTATTTACCCTCATGAAAATTTTGGGCTCATGATTTGCACGTGTGTAAGAGATATTCTTGACAGTCCATTTTTATTTCCTCATTGGGACAGTCTTAAAACCCTCCATGATGATTGTTTGATAAGCTCCTTGAATTATCTCATGAAGTTTGATCTAATAGTTGTTGTGTCATGTTGTTGAAAGTTAGTTAAGGCAAAGGATACAATGAACAATTCATTCCTTGTGTTGATTGAGTGATGGGGTTTGTGTGTGCCTTGTGACAAGAAACCATAAGTTGGGAACACTGTATCACACAAGTTTGAGTCCTGAAAGTTTGAGAACCTTTATGTTATGTTGAAAAAAGTCTAATACAATCAAGAGCCTTATGTTCACTCTATTTTCTTCCTTGTTTTTTATGTTGGTCATTTTCATTCTTGAGTACAAGCCATTGTTTGAATGGAGCCATTGTTGTGTGGTGCATTGATGGAAACAAGTGTTTGGTTCAAGAGGGTTTGTGAGTCACAAAATGTGTTGGAAAGTATTGAAACATTGCTTCCAACTGTTCCATAATGTCTATGCCTATTGGTGTGTTTCCCATCCTTGAATTCTCATTAGGTTGTGTCCTAAATGGTCACAAGGTGTACTAAAGTGTTTGAGTTGCTGCCTCCAATGGAACCATGGAGTGAGTATGTATTGGTAATGTCATATTGAGAGAGTGTCTACCCCTGCTCTACATAATATTTGGTATCAAATCCCAAAGATATGGGTAAAGGAATTTTTGGAAGTTTTTGTATTGCATTTGGAAGGTTGAAGTGAAGAACCTGGATGCCAAAAGACTAGGTAGTGAGGAAGAGGAAAGAAAACCTAGGTGAGGTATCATGAGAAGAAGTCAGAAAAGAAAAGAGATAGCAAGATGCAACAACAAACTCAGAAGGAGAAGATAACAGTAAATAAGATAAGATCATAGTTTGAAAGAGATATGGTAGAGTTTAAAAGACGTATGAAGCTTGTATTGCAAGAGTGTCTTGAGAAAGTATACCAAGAAAATGTTGGGTATTTGATGAGGTGCACTGCCCAAAACCCACAAAAATCACAACATATATCAACACAAAGATGCAAGACAAAAAATGACTCACTTTCAATTATTTTCAGAAAATGAAATTATAGATTCAAAGCTTACATGCTACAACCTCATGGGCTTGATTCATTACAACAAAATCAACTCTAAAAAGAAAATCTACTATTCAGAGCCACAATCTGCACTATCAGGGCCACCTTCTACAACCCCCACTTAACCCTTTTTATTTTCCCCAATAACCGCCCTAGAATGTTCTAGAACATTCAAATTTCCCCTTTTCTTTTGGCGCCAAAATTCCTATCGTTTGATTTTTGGTCTAGAAAGAAATTTTTATGAAATTCACTTTTTAGAGGACCAACTTTGCGGGGCCATAAATTTTGATCCGGGTGTCTGATTTTCTATTATTGCATATCATTGGAAAGCTCTCGATGAGCTCTAAAACACATGAACCCATTGTATTTGGTTCAACCACCTTTTGAGTTGTTTTGAGGCCTCTATATTTTTATATCTGAATTTGAAGTTGGATTGGAGAAATTTCTCAGGACGAAAACTTTATTTTCACCCAAACCGTGTAGGGTATTGAGGTGATTCTTTTGCAAATGGAAATTTTTTTTAGCTCTGCTCCTTGGGGTAAATTTTCATGCCCATATGAGTCCATGTAGGCTAAATTACTAAAAATAGTAAGTGCCTGTTTTTCGCTATTTTTGACACCAAACTATCTTACACCTCTTAAGTTCCATCATGGGACTCAAAACAACTAAAGAAAATAAATAATTTTTTTTTTTGGGTGATGTAAGATTGCCCTACACCGTTGGATGCTCCTGCATCAGACACCCAGGGTAATTTGAAAAGTAACCCTGTCACTTCTCAAGAGTTAGAGGGAAATCAAGATGATTAACCTCAACCTTAGATAACCATGATGAATCTTCATCAGGCCTTCCTCTCCATTTCACCAAGTACTTTGCATATTTCCTATTTCTTGTGCTTCTACCCACACATCTATCCAAGATTTCTTCTATCTCTCCCTTCTCTAAAGTAGCTGTTGGAATTTTCAACCATTCATTTATTGACCCCTCCTCTATATCACCTTCATGATACTCTGTCAAATCAGTAATGTTGAACATAGGAGAAATGTTTATTCCACTACGAAAATCTACCTCATAAGCATTTCCTGAATCATGCTTCTTCAGGATCTTGCATGGTCCAAACTTGTTCATCTTTAACTTGTTGTATGTACCAATTGGAAACCTTTCCTTTCACAAATGAACCATGACTTCATCTCCTACCTGGAACTCCTTATACCTCCTTTTCTGATTTCCCTAAAACTTATATTGTGGGTTCATCTTATTGATATGTTTCTTCACCTCTTCATGTAAATTCTTTAGGTGCTCAACAAAATCTTTAGCCTCAACACTACTCTTCTCCCCCTTAACCATCTTTCTCAATTCAGAAGTAGTTCTTGGACTACTTCCATATATAATCTAGAATGGTGATTTACCAGTGCTCCTATTGACAAAATTATTATAAGAAAATTCTACCTATGGTATAATCAAATCCTATCCCTTAGGCTTATCTCATACTAAGCATCTTAGTAGGTTACCCAAACTCCTATTCACCACCTCTATTTGTCCATTAGTCTATGGATGGTGTGCAGAACTAAACTTCAAATCTGTCTTCAACTTCTTCCATAATTTCCTCCAAAAATAACCAACAAATTCAGTATCTCTATTTGAAACTATACTCTTTGGTAGACCATGTAGTCTCGTCGCCTCGTTGAAAAAAAAACTCTGCAACATGAACAACATAATTGGTCTTATGACACAAAATGAAATGTGCCATCTTTGAAAATATATCCACCACCAAAAATATGGAATCATGCCCTCTTTGTGTCCTTGGCAAGCCAAGAACAAAATCCATGCTAATATCTTCCCATGGCCTCTCAGGTACAGGTAATGGCTGATACAATCCAGTATTTTGACTTGTTCCTTTTTCCATCTGACATACTCTACAAATTTGTACAAACTTCTTCACATCTTATTGTAACTATGGCCAATAATAATTCTCACTAACAAGAGCAATGGTATTATCTCAACCAAAATGTCCAGCCAATCCTCCACTATGCTTCTCTTTGATTAGATTATCTCTCATAGAACTCCTTGGAATGCACAATTGGCTTCCTCTAAACAACATCCCATCTTGGATTAAGAAATCCAACCATCTCATCCTATCCAATGTAACAGGTTCCAAACAATCCTTCCAAGCTTCTGCAAAGTCTGGATCTTCTGGATACAAACTCTTGAGTTCATTGAACCCAACAACCTCTATATTCATCTCTATCAACAAATTTTTCCTTCTACTTAAGGCATCTGCAACTCTATTTGACCTTCCAATCCTATGCTTCAAAACAAAAGTATAACTCTACAAAAACTCAACCCATTTTAAGTGCCTTTGATTCAACTTTCCTTGACTATTGAGATACCGCAAAGCTTGGGGATCAGTATATAAAACAAATTCTTTTGGCAACAAATAGTGTCTCCATTTCTTCAAAACCTGAACTATAGCATACAACTCTTGATCATATAGAAAATATTTCTTCTTAGCATCATTTAACTTCTCATTAAAATAGGCAACAAGATTACCTTCTTGACTCAAAATAGCTCCCATGGTAGTGCCACTAGCATCACAATCTACCTAAAAGACCTTATTGAAATATGGAAGTGCCAAAATAGGTTGTTTTGTAACTTTCTTCTTCAACATATCAAAAATTTTGGCTGCTCCTATACTCCACTTAAATTCTTTTCCATCCCCTCTCATTGCTTTAGTTAGAGGTGCACAAATACTACTGAAATTCTTAATAAACTTTATGTAAAAGCTTGCTACTAGACCATGAAATGATCTTACCTCTGTAACACTCCTTGGAGTAGGCCATTCAATGATAGCTCTCACTTTCTCTAGATCCATTTTAAGACCCTCTACTGGGACAACAAATCACAGATACACCAACTCCCTTTTCACAAAACTATATTTCTTCAAATTAATCAACAACTTCTCCTCCCTTAGCTTCTCAAAAAAAAATTGAATATGCACCAGGTGCTCCTCTAATGTCTTACTGAAAATCAAAATATTATCCAAATAAACAATATCAAATTTTCCTAAAAATTATTTTAATACCTTATTCATAAGCCGCATAAATGTGCTTGGTGCATTGGTTAGCCCAAAAGGCATGACTAACCACTCGTACAAGCCCTCCTTGGTTTTAAAGGCTATCTTCCATTCATCTCTTTCTCTAATACAGATCTAGTGATATCTGCTCTTCAAATCTATCTTCATGAAGTACTCAACTTCAGTCAAACAATCCATAATGTCATCCATCCTTGGCAAGGGGAATCTGTACTTGATGGTGATCTTGTTGATGGCTCTAGAATTTGTACACATCCGCCATTTCCCATCCTTCTTTGGTGCTAGTACTACAGGTACTGCACATGGACTCAAACTCTCTCAAATCAATTCCTTCCGCAACAACTCTTGCACTTATTTGTTCAAATCTTCGCTCTCCATTGGAGTCATACAATGAGTTGCATTATTTGGAAAACTAGCTCTAAGAATCAGGTCCATCTGATGACCAATCTTTCTTACTGGAGGCAAACCTTCAGGTAAGTTATCAAAAATAATAGCTTGAAATGCATTCAACAAATCTGAAACCTCTACAGGTACCTCAATAGTATCTTCTTTATCAACTCTAGGGATCAATGCAAAACACATATGCTTATGCTTCTTACCTTATAGTAAATTTATTCGATCAACCAAACAAATTCTTGCATTACTACATACCTTTTCTTCTACCTCTTTCAAGGGCTTCAACTTATGATGAACTCCATCCTTTGTCAAAGAATAGGTGTTGGCATGTCCATCATGTATTGCTCGTCGATCAAACTGCCACGGTTTGACTAACAACATATGCCAAAATAACATAGGCATAATATCACATAATACCTCATCATGGTAATTTCCAATCTTGAACTTTACCAGAAATTGTTCATTTATCAAGGCTTTATGGTCCTTCTGCAACCAAGCAATCTGGTATGGGTTTGGATGCCTTCTTCTCTCTAACCACAACTTACTAACCATTTCTTTTGAAACAAGGTTATCAGTACTACCTCCATCAATAATAACATTGCAAAATTTACCTTCACACTTACATCTAGTGTAAAAAAAATTCTTCCTTTGAGTTGGCTCATTCTCCTCATTTAGCAAGGCTCTTCTAGTAACAAGAAACTCTCCCCTTTTTGCATCCTCAGAATGTGAAGACTCAACATATTCATTAATATGTGCAACTCATTCATTACCCTCAAGTCTTCTATTTGTCCTTCCTTGATGTTGAGGACACTCATAGGCTCTATGTCCTTCTCCACACTGGAAATAGGTTCCACGGAAGCCTCCTCTTCTTGGTCCTTGTCTAGATCTTCTCCTTCCTCTTTGGTCTCCATTATTCTGATCACAAGGATGGCATGTGTTATCTCCTTTCTAGTTTTGGCTGCTACTGGAGCCTTCACCCTTCTTTTGATCTTTATTTTGACCTCCATATGGTCGTCCATCGGTCTTTCCTCCATGGCCTCCACCTCATTTTTTGTTCTCAACCTCTTGTTCAGTCATTCTTCAACCTTTAGAGAAAACTGATAAGCATCCTCAATGGTGGTCATTCTTACCAATGCCAATTCTTCCTATATGCTTGGCTTCAACCTGTTAATATACCGAGCAACTTTCTCCTTATTTGCCTCAGAATGTCCTATCCGAATCAGGACCTTGTGAAATTCCTCTGTGTATTCTTTCATCTTCCTTGTCCCTTGCCTCAAGCTCTACATCTTCTTGAGTAGCTCCAATTTGTAATCAACTAGAATAAATTGTTTCTTCAATTTTAACACCATTCTATCCCATCTGGAAATTTTATCTTTCCCTTGTCTTCCTCTTTCTAATTGGACCTCTTTCCACCATATACTGGCATGACCTTTCAATTTGTCTTTGAAAACCTCACTCTGTGAGGATCTTCAATCTCCTCAAACTCAAAAAATTCCTCCATGTCATTGATCCAATCAATCAATTATTCAGGATTCAGATTTCCACTAAAAGTTGAAACTTCCATTTTAGGTCTCTTCCCAATGCTTGATATTGCTCGCAACAATCTTGTTTCTTTAGGATCCATTGGATCCTGCTCTTCCTCTTCCATTTCATCTTCACTTTCATCTATGTCTCATTGCACATATCTTCTTCGAACCTCTTGTTGCAAGGTTTCTAATTTCATCTCTAGGTGGATCTCTTCCTCCAAGACCTTGACCTCTACCTTTGCCATACTAGGAAAGTCTTGGAGGCATCTTGAACTCAACCGACACTCACAAGTCCTGCTGCAACTACCTGACGTTTGACGCTTTGTTACAGACTTGAGAACTCTTGCTTTGATACCACTTGATGGGGGCACACTGCCCAAAACCCATAGAAATCACAACAAATATCAACACAGAAGATGCGAGATAGAAAAATGACTCACTTTCAACTATTTTCAGCAAATGAAATTACATATTCAAAGCTTACATGCTACAACCTCATGGGCTTGATTCATTACAACAAAATCAACTCTAAATAATAGATAAACAAAAGGGGAAGTTGCAAATTTGATTATTGGTGATGAGTATGATTTTTTAGATAAAGAAATTGAACAGTGTGGACAATTGTTTCAGCATGCACACTTGACTGAAGATGAAGAAATGGACAACAGTAATGAGGCATATGAAGGAGACAGAATTTTGGAGTCTTGCACTTGAAAAGAAGATCCTCGGGAGGAGGTCCAAAAAGAAAGCATGGCACAAATGCGTGAGGATTAAGATCCCTGGAGAAGATCAAGCCAAGCATGGATAACAACTCTGCATCCAACATAATTGGAAGAAGAGAAAGAAAAACATACCATCATTTGAGGTGGAACTCGAATTTCTTTTTCCTAGGGAGTATGGTGTAGGGGCACCCTCATGCACATGGTAATAATTTTTTAGTTTTGTCTTTTTTTTATATGATTGATGTAAATAAGGTCATTTGTGACAATTATATGTCCTTTAGGACTAATTTTGATATTTTGGCGCAATTTGGTCAAAAATTGTAAAAGTTGTCAATGTTGCTCAAAAAGTTGTCAAGCAACTTTGTGGAAAAAAGTGTCAAGTAGGTGTTTTGTTAGAAAAATAATCAAAAGGTGGTTGAAAATAGTTGGTTTTGATGGGAAATGTATAAGGACACCCTCAAAACTCGAATTGGGGGGTTGGAGACATTGTTTTGGAAGATTTGGTGAATGAAAGTAATCATTTTTTGTGAATTTCTAATGTTACAGACCTGTTTCTTCATTTTGTATGGATCTATACTTGCTTGTAAAAATTGGATACTTCTTGGAGAAGATGGAGGAATGAGATACCTTTCATTTTTAATTGGTTTGGTAAATTTTTGTTATGATTTGCAAAATTCATTGCCATTTTGGTGAAAACAATCCCAAACCCTGCCTAGGGTTTACAGTCATCAACTAAATGCTATAACTTGAGTTTCCACCGTTAAAAAAAGCTGAAATTTGGTAGTAATTTATGTCTTGATGCTATTTTCCCTCATGCAAAGTTTTGGCTCATGATTTTCACATGTGTAAGTGATATTCTTGGCAGTCCATTTTCATTTCCTCATTGGGACAGTCCTAAAACCCTCCATGATGATTGTTCGATAAGTTCCTTGCATTATCTCATGAAGTCCAATCTAATTGTTTTTGTGTCATGTTGTTGAAAGTTAGTGCAGGCCAAGGATACAATGAACAAGTCATTCCTTGTGTTTATTGAGTGATGGGGTTTGTATGGGCCTTATGACAAGAAACCATAAGTTGGGAACACTGTATTACACAAGTTTGAGTCCTGAAAGTTTGAAAACCTTTATGTTATGTTGAAAAAATTCCAAGACAATCAAGAGACTTATGTTCACTCTAGTTTCTTCCTTGTTTGTGATGTTGGTCATTTGCATTGTTGAGTACAAGCCATTGTTTGCTTGAATCCATTGTTGTGTGGTGCATTGATAGAAACAAGTGTTTGGTTCAAGAGGGTTTGTGAGTCACAAAATGTGTTGGAAAGTATTGAAACATTGCTGCCCACTATTCCATAATGTAGATACTTGTTGTTGTGTTTCCCATCCTTTAATTTTCATTATGTTGTGTCCTAAATGGTGACAAGGTGTACTAAAGTGTTTGAGTTGTTTCCTCCAATGGAACCATGGAGTGAGTATGTATTGGTATTGTCATATTGAGAGAGTGTCTACCCTTGCTCTACATCATTCCTATTCAACTAGCATCTCATTTTCCTCTTTCTCTTCTTCTTTTTCTTCTTCTCTACAAGGGGGTTCATCAAATTCATATCCTTCTATTAGTACTGAACTTTGATGTCATTCTTCATCCACTTTGGCACTTGAACTTTCAACTATCTTCTTCAACCTTTTGTTGTAGCATCTGTATGCCTTGCTCTTTGTAGAGTATCCAAGGAAGATTTCTTCTTTTGATCTTGCATCAAACTTTCCTATATTTTCTTCATCTCTCTTGATATAACATTTTCTTCCAAACACTTTGAAATATTTCATAGTAGGAGGTTTACCATACCATAGTTCATAGGGGGTCTTTGAACTATTCACTCTTGCTTGTCCTCTGTTAAGAATATACATTGCAGTATGAATAGATTCTTTCTAGTAGGAATATGATAGATTTGCTTCCTTCATCACGATTCTTGCTACTTCTTTAATTGTGATGTTCTTCCTTTCCACAACTTCATTCTGTTGAGGAGTCCTAAAAGATGATAAATATATTTTTATCTCATGATCTTCACAAAATATATTAAACTCATTGGATGTGAACTCACCATCTCTATTAGACCTCCAACATTTTATTTTCAAATCCATTCTCAATCATATACTTAAATTCTTTAAAATTATCTAGAGCTTCTAATTTTTCTTTAAGAAAGCTCACCCAAGTCATTCTAGAGTAATCATCTATCAACAACATAAAATACATGTCACATTGAAAGATTCTTGTTTTGATAGGTCCACATAGGTCTATATGCACCAAATCCAAAGGTCTTGTGATAAAATATTCCTTAGTTCTGAACCTCTTCTTTATCTACTTTCCAAACTAACACTCCTTGCAAATTGCATTGATAGGCTTTGTAATTTTTGGTAGATCTCTCACAGCTTGAGTAGAGCTAATCTTCACTAGACTATCAAAACTGATGTGACCCATTCTTCTATGCCATAACCAAATTTTATTGATTTGGGACATAAAGAGCTTAACACCACAACCTTTGAGCTGATAAACATTTCCTTGTGTCCTTGTTCAACTGCAACCAATGTTCCAGAGCTTCCTTTTCTGATTTCACAACCATCATCCTGAAACACCAAATTGTATCCTCTTCTACACATTTTTTCTACACTAAGAAGATTATGCCTAAGAAACTTGACATAAAGAAACATCCTTTGTATTATGCTTTGCATCAAAACTAATTGAACCTTTTCCATAGATCTTAGAAAATATATCATAACCAAACTTAACAAGACCACCATCATACTTTTCAAGCTTAACAAACTTAGTCTTGTCACCTATCATATGATTTGAGCACCCATTATCAATTATTTAGTAGTTTCTCTCCCCTCTTGCATCAAAGGCAGTCAACATAGTTCCTTCAATATTGTGACCTATTTCTAGAGAAATTTCCTTCATGCATCTTTTAGGATCAGTAGAATTAGTTCCAACATTTAAAGCCATGAACAAGAATTCATCACTTCCATCATCAAGATAGTTTGATTCCTCATCAAATACACCACTATCTTCTTTAACATAATAAATATTCTTGATAGATTTACCATTATGATCTTTATGTTTGTCATTTGAAACTTTGATTGGACATTTAGAAGCACAATGACCTATCTTTCCACAATTAAAAAAATTAAAGAGTATCCTACCTCTATATTTTCTAGTGCCATTTTCCAATCTTCTTACAAAATTTGCTTCCACCTCATCAAGATCATCTAGATCAAATCCATCATCTTTCTTTGGAGCATCTTTCTCACTTTAAAAGTAGTTAAAGCACAAAAAATTTGATCTCTATAATATTGATCCAAATTATGAGCTTCCTCAATAGAAAAAAATTTAGCACTATAAGATTTAGGAAGAGTTCTCAATACCTTTTTCACAACTTGACTCTCGTCTAGTTTTCCACCAAGACCAATGATGGTATTGAAAATTTCATCCACTCTAAGCATGTAGCCAAAAATATCTTCATCTTCTGACATCCTTAGCGTTTCAAATTTGGCCTTGAGATTCTACATCTTTACTTGCTTGACCTTATCATATCCTTCATAAATTCTCTATAACTTTATCCAAATCTCTTTAGCAATTTTGAGGCTTATCACCTTCACAAGTTCTATATCAAAAATCCCACTCAAGATATCATTCCTTGCTTTTCCATTATTCTCAAAATACTTGATCTCATCATCACTTTTCAAAGGAGTAGTAGGCACACTGTATCCATTTTGAACTAACTTCCAAACACCAAACCCTAATGAGATAAGAAAGGCATCCATCCTGACTTTCTAAAAAGCATAATTTGTTCCATCGAACATAGGCACTTTAACAGTATTCCTATGTGCCATTTGGATCTACCTCAAGTAGTTAAGATTCTTCCAAGGAACCATAACTTTGATACTGATTGTTAGGAACACATGACAACTGAGAGGGGGGAGTGAATTGGTTGTACATTAAAACATTCAAACCCTTATTATACATCAACATGAATGTAAACTAATGAAACATAAACACATTCACAACCATACACCATAGAAGACCAAATCTATGTGGAAAACCCTAATCAGGGAAAAAACATAGTGAGGATTAACTCACATATATATGAATAACAACACTTATTACAAAATGCTCACTACTAGAAAGGGCTCACTTCCCAAAAGAAAAGAATGGCTCACTACCAAGGGCTCATTGCCCAAAGGACTCATTATCTAAAATAGAAAATAATAGAAGAAGACTATTAGAAGGAGGTTCACTACCTTAGAGCAACAGGAAGATCCACCACAACAAATCTACACCATCCACAAACTTCGACTCACTACCTCCAAAAACTTTAGGTACACTAAAAATTTAGACACCTTCTACTCATTGCTTCCAATATCCTTAGGCATTTAAGTTCACACTCAAATCACAAAACTTGATCAAACTTAAATATTTTCATGCCACAACAATACACCACTACTCATCACACACATCTCCAACAATTGACCTTGATTATATATCCTTCATGACCTCAAACAACTTCTCTAGGTTAGCCTCAATGAAATGCATGCACCTCAAATGTGCAACCACCAAATAGGTCAGCACCAAACACTTCTGTAGTGGAAATAAGTGAAGGAAGACAAAACCAAGGGTTAACCAGGATCCAAATCTACATTGAAACGCTACCCAAGCTTCCATAATCCATGAAGCACATCCACAAGTAATACTAACGCACTAGGTTAGCCAAACCCACATTAACGCTACCAAGCAACCACATACACACATCACCAAGTCCAAAAACATGTTTTGGACCACATAGGAACACTACACAACATCCCAAAATATTCCAACACCATTAGAATATTCAACAACACTACTACAACCACTTGAAATTGAGAATACTATCAATTTGTGCAACCAACCACACTACCACAAACATACAACTCACTAACCAACCTTGCAGAATAAATAAACACCAAAAAAAATAGGGGAAGGTATATATAGACAATATTAGAACATTCCTAAATCTGTATGACACGAAACCTCAACATGAATAAATGTGGAGCAATTCCATTTCTCCTAGGCAACCTTCTTTATAGAAAACACATTGTCAGACACATCTTCCACTACCGCATGATCCAAAACTTGAAACTCTAGATATAACACCTTTGAACACGTCTGATAATCTCATCCAAACTGCATAGGTACATCTTCAACCATGAAGAAATACATAACATAATTAAGAACATAAATCTATCACCTTGTACACACTCTATTGAAATTTTCTCAAAAGCACTTGGAAACCAAGTGAACCAGATGCATCAACAACACCTGCTCAAAACCACAAAAACATTCTCATCAACACCACACTAATTGCACCAATCTCCACATCTATAAAACCTACTCAACACCATCACACTAGAGGTTGACATAGGTTGACATCAATGAAAACACTAATGACAACATAGTGCAACAATCTCCAACAATTATTTGAATAATGGGTTTTAATTTTTTTGTTTTTATCATTTTCTTAAGGTTTTAAATGCATATTTGATATATTTCCATTTTCCACCTCATGAAATAAAATTGTAAGAACTTCAAATAGAAAATAAGTATGTGATTGCAATCATATAAAGTGCCACACCAACTAAATGTGTGTTCCTTAGGGAGAGAATTTCATACTTACACTGAATTATAAAGTGTAATGGGGGGCTGTGTAGTTCCTTGATTTTCCATCACAATAATGGATCCTAGTTATTATCACCTCATACAAGTGTGCCTTGATGCACACTATTTTTTTCAATTTCTTGTACATCTTTTTGGACCTAATGTTGGGTCTACATTCCTGTGCACACTTTTTTTTTTATTTCAGTTGGTCTACCAATACCACTTCCTTGTCAACATTAAGGGGATAATTATCATAGTGTTATGCTAATAATTTCTTGGTTTCAATGGAGCAGTAGAGGAACCTTCTACTTTTGTGGTGTCTCATAGACCCTCTATTTTTCTCTCTCCTTTGGGGGGATTATTTCAATGGATCATATTTTATGAGATTCTAGTACTTATGTAGAGCACTATGATGCACATTTTAGTAGTGTACTACAAGGTATCATGCATTTGTTGATAATACTCTAGAATCATAATACTATCTGTATCTTCAACTTAACATAGTGGATTTCCTTTGTGCCATATGTATATTCATGGTTGATTATTTTTCTATATGCTCACTCATTCAATGTTTTGTATCTCTTATCTTGATCTAAATTTTTTGAAGGTTTTTTTATTCCAATAGACACTAGTTCATCTTCGACAGAGTTTACAACTTTGACATGCTTTAGGAGTCATTCATCATCATGTTCCTATCCTCATGGGGAATCTTTTCAAGAGGTATTATCAATCTCTTTCTCTTTTTTGGAGAGGATTTTTGTTACCATTGAGTTTTCTCCTTTTTATCCATTTGTGAGAGATCATTATTGTATATGAGTACCTTATCAGGCCTTGTTTTCGGGACTCATATTTTTCAATGTTTAGCTTACTCCCTAAGTATCACTTAAGCAGGGGTGTTAGTGTAAAAACAAGTATTATAAAACTAGTTAATTTTTAGCCTACTTAGTTGAGTCCTATTCACACTACACTTAAGCTTACTTAGAGGTTATCTATACTTTTGTCCCACATCATGTATATTCACCAAGTTTCCCAACACTTGTCCATAGATTCCTACACTTATTTCATGCTTGGAGGGGTAGTTAGAGTTTGACTCCTACCTTCTCACCTCTTCATCCTTGCCTTTATAAGAAAAGTTCATTTGTACATTTTACATAATAACACATTCTTATAGTATTTTCTATTTTTACATATTCTCATTTGTGGATTTTTTTGAGTTTGCAAGCAGATATTGGCTACTCCAACACAAAAAAGTGTACTTTGAATGTGAAAATGTGGTAACATATTGATTTAAGATTCAAGGATAAGAAAGTACCTAAACATAAAGTAATATTCTCATGGTGATGATGAATAAACAAAGGAAGGTATTATTGATTTTTTGATACTAGTATACCAATATTATAAAAAAAATAGTGAGCTAATTATTAATAATTCACTTTATTTGGATATAATCATGGGTATGGAAGAATTGATTGTTTGGAATTACAAGATCAAAAGTTGATCTTCTTTATCTCTGGAATGATATTGCAATTATCCACTTGGATGACCACAATGATAAACTTGAATAAGAGATATATAAGGAAAATTTGGATGGGAAAACCAATAGATTCCTAACCATATGGTGTTAATATTTTTAACAACCCTTAGCTTGGAAATGAGGGAAGTAGTGGAACATCAGTAAGTGTGATTATAATTATCATTCCTTAGAAAAATTTTAAAATTCTGATAACTTTTATTTTTGATAAAGTGGTAATTCTAAGAAATAAGATATCACCTCTAAAGTTCACATCATAGGGAAAAGTTTTAATGATTCAATTAAATAAACTAAGATTCATGGTAATTATTATCATCTTAATTTTGAAAATAAATAAATGTTCACACATTCTATAATTCATAAATTTAGTTTAGATAAAACAATTGTTATGTCAAAAAATATTTTATTGAATCAAGCTTATATGGTGTAATATTGACTAAGTTTTTTTTTCATATCTATGCATGCACCCAAAGAACCTACCAACATGGATGAAGAAATGTATATAAAGGAGTGCAACATGTGCAATATGAACTCATTTCTTTGATTAATGATGGTACAATACATGAGTTTCCTAAACCTTCTCTTGTCATTCATCGTGTTCTTTTATATTTTGAAGGTAATAGTAATGAAATTTTTGGCATCATATACAAAGACATTTCATATGATAAAATTAGAACAAATGAAATATTTAGCCTTTTGTTTTATTATTGTGGGGATTCAAATGTTAGGACATATTTGTGGAGTGAACACAAGGGATATGAGCTTCCTTATATTTTTATTCTAACTAAAGAGAATGTTAGAAATTTTACTAGATGGTCAAATATTCCCATAGAAAAAATTAAAGACAAATCAACAGTCCCCAATATTTTAACCACACAAACTTTACTACTTGACAATGTTAAAAGGGGAAGAATTGGAAGTTACCCTATTTATATTCCTAAACCATCAAGTTTGTGTTGAGATGGGTAGGTGGTGTCAATTTTTTTGGCTTTCATTTTTATTTTTATTTTTATTTTCATTTTTTTGGGTTATTATTTTATTTATTAGTTTGGGTTTCTCTTTTTTGTTCTTATTTTCTCAAGCTTAGGTGTCTTGTTGAACTCCTTAGTCTTGTTTTCCACTTTTTTTTGTTATCAATTCATTTTAAAATCACATTCTTTGTTAATTAAGAAATTCATAAAAGAATGTTTTGATGCTAAAAATATACTTTTTAGATGATTTATTATGCAATCTTTTCCTCGTACACTCATGATGGATTTATTTCCAAGATATAATTTTTTCTATTCTTTCATTTGGTTATGTAGATTAATTTTCATTCTTAAAGAAGTATAGATAATTAAAATATATATATCACATGATTATTCATCCATCACACTAAACATATTAAAAATTATTGAAGTTTATCTAGCAAGGTAAGTATAGTTAGGGTATCAAGTAGAATTATTATAAAATAAAAATAATTTGCTTACTATAGTGGACTTGAACCCAAAGGAAAAATTCAATCTTTATAGGATGAGGTAGACAAAACATAGAAAAATAAAAGAAATAAAGAAATGGAAAATTAAGTACCTCATCCATTCTATGTAAAGCTATCAAAGGTATCTTTGTTAGGACTGGATGCTTGGTTGTTAGTATAGCTATACCTAGGTAATCAATAAAGGCACATCTAATAATACACATTATAATATTTAAAGATGACCTATACCTAGTAAATATTAAATTTATAAAACTTGATATCTAAAGCCATCATAGCCAAGTCTTATAGATCAAAGAAAGATCATGAACCAAATGCACACACTTGGGTAAATAACTGTGTATATTACTATAAAAGTGATCTAGCCAATCTTTTTTATGAACATTATTTGTTGTGACCCTTCACAAAATGCCCATAATATTCAAAATATTGGGGAACCTAGTCCTAGACTTTGTGATTTGTGCATCTTGAAAATATTTCTTTTACCTTTATTGTGACATGTGTTTCATTGTTAAATTTGTATTGTTGAAATTCATAAAGGTCCCAAAGATTATTATAGGTGCATTTTAATTTAGGGCATATATTATATTTATTTTTAAAAAGTTAGAAAAAATTATTGCTAAATTTAAAATTTAATTTGAATTCCCGACATCTTTCCACCTTACAATTATAAATTTCTAGAGAAACTCTGAAGTCTAGTGGTGGTTTATTTCTAAACCACCCTAAAACCTTGAGAGTCTAGTTAGCGTGTCATTAATGACACACATGAAAATGGTATTTAAAACACTAACTCACTTCAATTCCCCATAATTCCATCTTCTCAATGCATCTTTTAGTGATTCTACCCCTCTTGCAACCATATAGTTGTTGGAAGTTGTTGGAATTTTGGAAGTCTTTCATTATTGATGCAATTTGGCAACTTGAGCATGAAGTGTACATACATCGGTTGATTCAACTGACCCAGTGTTGCCATTGATGTCAAAATTTTGGGGAAGCATATTTTGGTATCATTTGTACAGTACTAACTATACCAGAAAGATGATCTATCAAGAATTTGGCTAAGTGATCTCTTTTGATTATGTTTTGGTTTAGTACATCAGATTTTGGGTTCGCACTTCATCGCAAGAAGAGGTATAACTCTGCACTTTTAACCATATCATTATGACTAGCTTGTATAGCTATATTCAATATCTCATAAAGTTTTGTGAAGCGTACAGGAAGATATCATTGAAAAAGTTCAACTCTGAATATCACTGTCATCTCTTTGTTCAATGTATCAGTGTAGGAGATTCCACATTTCCTTGAGAAGAATGTTTTGGTGTTGTGGTTCTAAAGTTTGTTTCACTGATGTCAACGAAATATGAAATTGAAGAAAGATCAAATCTGGAAGTTGCATGTATTGGGAAGCATATGTATGATTCAAAGTTTTTATGATTAGGTCCAATCCTTGGCTGACCTAATACATGATATGTGTGGAGAAGATTTAATATACATTGTGAATGTTATTTGGATCTATTTTAGATCCATGCTGACCTAAATTAAGTATTACACGTTTTTCTTGAGTGTGAAGATGATTTTGAATCATGTGTGGTGCCGAAAAAAGCTATTTTGGATTGTTTTTGTTTACATCTAATTAGGCCAACCTAATTTATGTGTACGAATGTGAATATATATATATATAAGAAATTTTGGATTTGAGGAAAGAGATGAGCAAGCATAAGTGACATATCATATGTGAGTGGTCTCATATGATGTGAACATGTGAATTTAATGGTAAGATTTCAAAATCAAAGTAGATTTGTTGAGCGACTGCTAAGTAAAGCAATACTATATATTCAGAGCTTCAAAGGAACTGAAATACAACACAAGGAAGGTACACTTGTATTACTTCATACTTTAGCATTGAGCCATTTTTGTATTGTACTTAACTCTAGTTGTGAGCCTTATAAGGGTAGTGTGTCCTGGTAGTGAGCTCCTATAATATACTATATCTGGATATAATATATTGTGAGCTAATCCTCGCTATGCTTTTTCCCAATTTTGGGTTTCCCATGTAAAAATCTTGGTGTTCATGTGTTATGTGACTTTGTGGATGCATCATGCTTTCATTCTTTATTTTTGTTAATGTATTTTGGTAATTGTACAAGCTGTGTTCAAAAGTTGTATAGAATAATGATTCAATCCCCCTCTCAGTATTCTAAATGTTCAACAATTGGTTTCAGAGCTTGGTTCCTTTAGAAAATCCTAACAGCTTGAGGAAGATCTTTGAAGTTTGAACACATGGCAGACAAGAAGTGTCCTATCCCTTTGGAAGAAATTTCTACAATTGAATATGTAGAAGATGACTACATATTTGACAAAGAAGAACTTAAATCCGCTCTTGAAGATCTTGATAGAGTTGAAACTGAGAACAAAATCTTGAAGGAAAGCATAGGAGAAGCAAATGAATGCACCAAAAAGTTGAGAGAACAAATCAAGAAGTTCAGAGAAAGACATAGGGAAGTCAATGTACAATTGAAGTAAGCAAATGAAGAGATCATTGGATTAAAAGTGCAAGTGGAAGAAAAAGGAAGGATTGAGGAATGTTTGAATGTATTGGTACAAAGTAAGACTAAAGAATACTCTAGACTTGAACAAGAAGTGGTAAATCTCATATATGATTTGGAAAAGGCAAGAATACATGAGGAGAAATTCAAAATAAGTACTACAATGCTTGATGAATTGATTGCAATACAAAAACCCTCTAAGGACAAAGGTGGTTTGGGGCTTGAAGAAGGACAAAGTTGAAAGGAGAATCAGACACCTACCAAGGTTGAAAATCAAAAGAAGATTCAAAGCAATAGGAGACAATTCAGAAATCAAAGAAGCAATGCTAGAAGACCTTCTATCAAACAACCAAATGCTCAAAGGTACCCATATTTCAATGGTATTTGTTTTTTATGCAATAAATTTAGACATAAAGAAATAGAATGTAGAAGAATGAGTCAAAGTGTTGGATCCTTCTCCAGACAATGTTTTTCCTACAAGAAATTTGGACATAGAAGTATTGAGTGCATAAATCAGATGATGAATAGATATAATATTGGGAGAATGTTTCAATCTTTCAATGGCTACTGTTATACATTCAATCTATTTGGACATAAGGTTAACCATTATAGATCAAGAATGAATAGAAGTTAGTTTGGTCAGAGAAGTATTGTATGCTACTTTTGCAACAAACCTAGACTTATTTCAAGATTTTATAGAAGCAAAAAAAAAAGACAGTCTAATCCAGTAAAGAGGAATGAATCTATGAATAAATTTGATCCTATTGAGGTTAAGAAGGAAATGAAAAATATATAGAGAAAGAAAGAGGAATCTAAGAGAAAAGATGAATCAAGAACTTCAAATGCATCTGTACCTACCTCTAGTACAAATATTTATTTTGAAAACTAAGCCTATGCTAAGGCATAGGGGGGGCAATAACAAAAATTCTAATACCTCCTTGAAAATATAAGGTTTCAAGACTTGGCATGAAGATATATCATGAAAGAGGAATTTATGAAGCTATAGAAGAAAATTGCAAAAGGGAATATTATGATGTGGAAGTTTTTGGAGCTTCTGTAAATTAACTATGGATACAAGGTTTCAAATTTTGACTACTTTTTTTGGAGCATTTATTGCTGACACATTTATTGATATGGGTCAAATCATGGAGATAAAAACATAGTTGAGAAAAAAATTCAGTTGATGCGAAGAAGAAGTAAATTGAAGTGGATTTGAGGCATCTCCCAGAAGCAAAACATCAAAACCCTACTCTTTTCCAAAGAAAATTCAAGAGGTATTTTGTTTACTCAATTATTCTTCAGAATTTTCATTTTAAATGTAATGGAAGGGTCAAAGGTAGTAAATGTCTCAGAGAAACTGCAAGTTAAATTGAAGAGGCATTCTTGGAAAGTTATGTTGGAAGACTCGACGGGTGCATTTTCTAGCACTCCCTTTGGTGTTTCACCTTCTCAGGATATATGTGCATACATTCATGGGAAAATGGAAGAAATGTCCTTTTTTGGATTAAATGTTTTATGGACAAACGAATTGGAAGAAAATTATAATACCATTAAACCAAAATACAAAACCCTAGTTGAAAAGAAACTAGATGTGTGGCAGAATTTTCCACTATTTGAATTCAACAAGAGCTACATGAGAATTGTATTGAGCAAGATTCACAATGAATCTATTTGGATTGATGGTGCATATTCAATAATGGTGCAGGAGCAACTTATCAAATTTTTCCTCCATGTGGAAAATTGGTTCAATTTTCATGTTTCACCCTTTTGAGTCATTTCTTATGTGTAGGAGGTCATTTGATGTGTATTTGGGTCCAATATTGTAAAAGTGAAAAAGTTGTCAACATAATTTGCAAAATTGTAAAAGTTGCACAAAAGAAACATTTGGAATATGAAGAGTCATGAAGCCTAAAATGTTGAAAGGTAGTTAGGAATTAGTTGGTAGATGAAAGGTCAGGTGTATGCCTTTAAATAGTCTTTTGTATCTCATTTTGTACATGGTGGGTGATTGAATAAAGAAAGTAGATCAATGACAACTTTCTTTTTCAGCATATTTCTTCAAGAACTTACTATTTTCTGACCTTGTACGGACCTGTACGGGCAGGAGTACATTTCTAATTGTTTTCACGTGTTATTACTCTCAATCACGTTCCAAATAAACTTTGTCTCATGCAGATTGGCATTGATTTGTGGAAGTTATGGTGACTACAACTCTCTAGATTTCTATGTAACAGTCATGTTGCAATGAATTGTACGTGTAGGTATGACCTCCAAATGAACTAAATCTTATATGGTTGGATAGAGGAATGAGTTAGCTTTATTTTGGCATTGGTTTGAGGTCATTTCATCAAATATCAAGGGATATATGAACAAATTACTGAAAGTGGGTCTGAAATTCCAACAAACAAGGGTTTTGACACTAAATTGATAAATTCCCATTCCACCAATGGAAATTCTTAAAAATTGGTGAGTTAGCTCTTTGTTGCATCCACTTTCATATGCAATAAGTTTCAAGTTGAAGAAATAAGGTTTAGGTGTGGAAAATTGAAGCCAAAGGCTGCTACAGTATGGAAAATACATAATTTTATGTGGTTACCACTTAGGGTTTTATAAAATGCTCATAGAAATGAACTTTTAATGAAAAATAAAGCTTATTCGAGTCTAAAATGAGATTTTTAAAGGATTTATGAAGAGTATTTGTGTTTGGAGTTGGTAGATCCAATAAACCCTATGTGTGTAAAGGCCTAATAGCATTGAATTCAGTCAATGAAGGAAGTATGTTCCAAATGAATGTTTTATGTTTTTGGGGTTTGGATTGATTTTATTCATGTTGACTTATTCCTAATAAAGATTCCTCAAGTGTTGGTTTGATGGTTGTGCCTTATAAGTTCAAGTTTGTGTCATTGTATGCATTTGAAGGAAATTGGAGAAGAAGGGCCATTAGTTACTAGTTTGTTTCCTTAATCTGATGATTTTATGTTTCCTAAGATGGTTGAGGGTTTGATATAAGATTTGGACTCTAATTGTGATGTGATGTTGATGTCTTGATGGCTTATGATCTTGTAGGGATGAGAACAAGGAGAAAAGATGAATGAATAACCTAAGAATATTTTGAGTTTTTGACAAATGAGTTTTGAGTAAGTATGTTTTCTTCCTCTAGCACTGCATCAAATAACCAGGGAAGCAATAAGGGATGTAACTGGTTTGTGGTCCTTCGGACCAATTCTAAGGTGGAAGTTTGACAAAATCAAGGAATTAATTGAAAAAAATGGTCCAACTCTTGAAGGAAAGGAACTCACCTTGAGTACATTTGGGAATCCAGCTATTCGGTATGTTACAATGCTTGTTGGATATAAAATATTCTTAATTAATGATGGCTATACAGTCTCTACTAATGTTGCTCACTTTGTACTTAACATGATTGAGAATAGTGATGATTATGATCTTTGTGAGTTACTTCGGCAACACCTAATGAAAAAAATGAAGGAAATCAAAAAGAAAAAAAATCATACATTTAGGTACGATACTTTGATAATCTATTTACTTTTCTACTTCATGAAAGAAATACCAATAATTGGAAAAGTAGAATGGTCAAACTCAGAACCGGTAGCACTTTAGATAAGAAATCTTATAATGAATCTTGGTGGATTGGATGCTCAAGAGGATGCTCTTGTTGTATTCTTTAGCAAGTTTCAAATGAGAATGAATGAAAGAATAAGAATACCTAAGAGTGTGGTGGAAAGGTACTTCGAAAATATCAATTTCCTTGTTTACACTAACTTTTGCTTCATGGAAACAATTGATCCTAGAATTTTTTGGATTTTTAAGTTGGATTATGAAGTGAATGAGGAGCAAGTTGTTCATTATGTAGAAGTGCTTCTAGGAAGCCCTAAAGATCCTAGAAGATCAGGTTTAGAGGACAGGTCTATAACTAAAGCCTCTAGTAGTTCAAGGAGAACAAGTAAGAAAAGGAAAATTGTTGTTCCTTCTGTTGAGATCAAGCAAGAAGTTACAGAACAAGAAGGAAGATTAAAAAATAATGTGACCAAACATGAGCATGAAAGCGGAAGTACACAAGAATTGGACGAATCAATAAATTTTTTACAAGAGGTAATCCCCAGTGCAAGCATTAATACATTAGTGTCTACTATAGAAAATATCAGAAGTATGGTTGATTTTTTGAAAAAATACATCTTCATACTAAAAGGATAAACTGGAAATGAGTCAGAAACAATGATTGCAAAGGAGAATCTAGAAGATATAAAAAGGAAATGTGTAGATGCACATCACAGAACCTTGAAGGGATTGAAGGATGTTCAAGATTATGAAGAAGAAGCACAAAGCTTAATATCATATTGTCTGAAGTGTTCTAAACACACACAAAGTATAAAGGATGAAATGATTCAGACTAAAATTCGAATAGGCACTCAAGAAAATGTTTATGATTTAGCAAGTGACAGGAACAATCAGAAGTGGTCTTACATTATGCAACTGCAGGACAATTTCTTTTATTTATAGAATCAGAGGATAGAGACAATCAAGTAATATGTGGCACTAAGGGATTAATAAATATAAGGCACACTCCTATATCTAGTTCCCTTGCTATTGTTGATAAACTATCAAAAATAAACCTCAACCCCAACATTGTAGAAGGAATAGAGTCTCTAACGAAGCTTGAACTACTATACATGACTCTTGTAGATGCAAAAAGTTCTTGGGAAGAAGGAAAATCTACTTGGCAGGATACTCTAAAGAAATTCCAAGGATCTACATCTTAAGGTTGACATGTCTTTTCTTTTGATCAAAATTTCTTTTGAAGTTGATGCATACATATATATATCCAAGGGAAGCATATTGGGCCCCTACATGACCTTTTCCATTGATGTCAAAGGGGGAGAGATAGTGGAAGGAAAACATTTTTTTAATACATTTTGCATGATTGGAAAACCTTTTTGGAAATTCAAGGTTAATTGTGAAAGGGGGAGTTAACATTAGCAAGAAATAAGTTTTGATTCATGACATGGAAAATATTTTTGATATGCATGTTGCCATCAATGACAAAGGGGGAGATTGTTGGAAGTTTGAAACTCTGTCATTATTGATGCAGTTTGGAAACATGTGCATGAAGTGTACATACATCAGTTGATTCAGCTGACCCAATGTTTCCATTGATGTCAACATTATGGGGAACCATTTTTTGGTATCATTTGTATAGTACTAACTATACCAAAAAGTTGATCTATCAGGAATTTGGCTAAGTGCTCTCTTTTGACAATGTTTTGGTTTAATGCATCAGTTTTTGGGTCCGCACTTCATTGCAAGAAGAGGTATAACTCTGTGCTTTTAACCATATCATTATGGCTGGCTTATACAACTATATTCAATATTTCATGAGTTTTTGTGAAGCATATTGGAAGATATAATTGACAGAGTTCAAATTGTATATCACTATCATCCCTCTGTTCAGTGTTTTAGTGTGGGAGATTCTACATTTACTTGAGAAGAATGTTTTGGTGCTACGGTTCTAAAGTTTGTCTCATTGATGTTGGTGAAATGTGAAATTGAAGAAAGATGAAATGTGTAAGTTGCATGTATTGGGAACTGTATGCATGATTGGAAGTTTTCGTGATTAGGTCCAATTCCTAGCTGACCTAATACATGATATGTGTGGAGAAGATTTAATATAAATTACGGATGTTAGTTGGATCTATTTTAGATCCATGATGACCTAAATTAAGTATTTCATGCTTTCCTTGAGTGTGAAGATGATTTTGAATTGTGTGTGGTGTCAACAAAAGCTATTTAGGATTGTTTTTGCTTACGTCTAATTAGGTCGACCTAATTGATGTGTGAGAATGTGATTGTTTATATATATGATACATTTTGGAGTTGAGGACAAAGATGAGTGAGCATAAGTGATATATCAGATGTGAGTGATCTCATATGATGCGAGCATGCGAATTCAGTGGTTAGAGTTCAGAATCAGAGAAGAGTATTTAAGTGACTAGTAAGCAAAGCAGTACTATATATTGAAAGCTTCAAAGGAACTAAAATACAACATAAGGAAGGTTCACTTGCATTAGTTCATACTTTGGTAGTGAGCCATTTTTGTATTGTACTTAACTCTGGCTATAAGCCTTATAAGGACAAATTTTCCTGGTAGTGAGCCCCTATAATATACTATATCTGGATATAATATATTATGAGCTAATCCTCAAAAAAAATTTTCCCAATTTTGGGTTTTCCACGTAAAAATCTTGGTGTTCATGTGTTATGTGACTTTGTGGATGCATCATGCTTTAATTCTTTATTTTTGTTAATGTGTTTTGGTAATTGTACAATCTGTGTTCAAAAGTTTTTTATATTATTGATTCACCCCCCTTCTTAGTATTTTGAATGTTCAACATAAGTTTGAGTTATTTGTGAGTTTTTTGGGTGTTGTCATTGATGTCAACCCCTTGTTTGAAGAGAGTGTTTGAATGTTGTTGGTGTTGATGATGTCAACACATTGCATTGGAGTTATTGGTATATATGTCAACACAATGTTGTTGGTGTTGTCATTAATGTCTTACTTCAGTATAGTTGCAGAAGTTGTGTTTGGAGAGATAGTTCTATGTGCAATAGTTGATGAGAGATATTACATATACTAGAAATGTGTTTAAAAAATGTTAGTAGTTTTGTTGATGCAGTTGGTTCACTTGGTTTCCAAGTGCTTTTGAGAAAATTTGAATAAATGAGAGTTTAGTGTGACAAAGTGGTGTTTAGTGTTCTACTCCACATTTCTTCATGGTTGAAGATATATCTACATGGTTTGGATATGATGTTTAGAGGTGTTTAAAGGTTCTATACCCATAGTTTAAGCTTCTGGATCATATTGCAATGAAAGATGTATTTGACATTATGTCTATCTGGTGAAACAAGGTGTCTAGGAGAAATGAGATTAATCCACATTTCTCTATAGTAAAGGTTCTTGGATTGTGGATCTAGTAACATGCTTATATATTCTATATCTACCTTCCCTTGAAGTTTCAAGTGTTTTTGTGTTCCAAAAGGTTGTTTGGTGAGTTGGATGTTTGTGCCAGTGTGTTTGGTTGCACAAAATAAAGGCGTTATTGAGTTCTAGGTGGTTGTAGTAGTAGTGGTGAATATTCTGATGATGTGGAATATTATGAGTTGTTTTGGAATGTTGATGTGTGGTCCAAAAGATGTTTTTAGACCTAGAGAGGTGTGTTTATGGTTGGTTATTAGTGTTAGTGTAGGTTTGGCCAACCTGGTGTGCTAACACTAATTATGGTGGATGATTATTGTTTGTGGAAGTGTTGAGAAGTTTTTCAGTGTATATTTGGGTCATATTTAAGTTGTGGCATGATATTCCTTCACTTCTTTACGCTGTAGAAGTGTTTGGTGCCAACCTATTTGATGTTGCATGGTTAAGGTGCATATGTTTCCTTAAGGCCATCCTAATTGAGATTGTTTTATGTCATGAATGGTATAAATATAAGGAGATTTGTTGTGTGGATCAAGAAAAGAGTGTGGGTGATGTGAAAGATGCAAAATTAATCAAGTGTGGTGATCCAAGTATGAGCTTTAATGCCTATGACTCCCAGATGCAGTGAATAGAAGGTGTCAACATTTTAGTTCATTGAATGAGTTGTTTGTGATTTAGTGGAAGTGTATCTTTGGCATAAGAAAGATGCATTGTTATCAATTCAAATTAGTTGTGAGCCACCCCTTCTTCTATCTTCTTTCTTTTGGATAGTAAGTCCTTTGGCAGTGAGCCTTTCTTTCTTTTAGGTAGTAATCCCCCCGACATTGTGCCCATTGTATTCAATGTTGATTTATTTTATATTGTGAGCTAATCCTCAATGTGGTTTTTCCCTATTTGGGTTTTCCACGTAAATCTAGTGTTCCTATGTTATTGATGTGTTTGAATTATTGTTTCCCATGTTTACATTTTGTTAATGCATAATAAGGGTTTAATGGTTGATAAGGATTTGAAAATATATTGAGGGACTAAATGTTTAAAGTATACAACTGATTCACCCCCCTCTTAGTTGTCCTATACATCTAAAAATTGGTATCATAGAAAAGTTACTTTGAAGAAGCTTAACTGTTTGAGGTAGATCTAGATGGTGCACATGAAGGAGGTTTCCTTGTTTGATGGGATGAATTATACATTTTAGAAAACCAGGATGGAAGGTTTCCTTGCTTCCCTAAGATTTATAGTTTGAAAATTGAAGATGGATATACCATGCCTACTAATGGTATGACAACTAATGATGAGATCAAAGCATATGAGAACAATGGAAAATCAAGGAATTCTCTTTTGAGTGGTCTTGGTGATTCAAAACTTGTGAAGTTTATGAGCTATAAATCTGCTAAAGAAATCTAGAAGCTGTAAAATGTCTATGAAGGAGATGATAAGGTCAAGAAAAAAAGATGCAGAATTTGAAGACTGTGTTTGAAACCCTAAGGATGTCAAAAGATGAATATATTGCAAGCTACATGCATAGAGTGGATGAAGTTATCAATTCCATCAATGGCCTTGGTGGAAAACTACAAGAAGATGAGGTGGTAAAGAAGGTATTAATATCTCTTCCTAAATCTTATAGTCATAAAGTTTTTGCTATTGAGGAAGCTCAAGATTTAGATCATTATTATAGAGATCAGTTGTTTGGTGATTTAACTAATTTTGAATTGAGAGAGTTTGGTCAAAATGATTCAAGAAAAGAGACAGTTTTTAAAGATAGCGAAACAAAGAAGGATGATGGATTAGATCAATGATCTTGATAAAATTGAAAAAAAAATTGTAAGAAGGTTGAAAAGGGGCATTGGAAAGTACAAAGGTAAGTTGCCTTTCAAAAAATTTATTTGTTTTAAATATAGGTCATTATGCTTCAAGATGTCCAACCAAAGTTTCAAATGTCAAATATAAGGATAACACAAGTGAATTTTTCAAGAGAAGATATTATGTTAGAGAAGATGCTAGCATACCTGGTGATGAATCTGACTACCTAGATGATGAAAATGATGAATTCTTGTTCATTGCTCTGAATGCTAGAAATAATGCTACTGACTCTAAAATATGTATGAAGGAAATTACTCTAGAAATAGGTCACAACATCAAAGGGACTATAGTGACTAATTTTCATGCTAGAGAGGAGAAAAATCACTGGATAATTGATAGTGGATGCTTAAATAATATGATAGGTGATAAGAGTAAGTTTGTTAAACTTGAGAAGTTTGAAGGTGGCCTTATTAAGTTTGGTGATGATACATTTGCTAAGATATGTGGAAAAGGTTCAATTAGTTTTGATGGCAAGGATAATACATATGATGTTCTTTATGTGAAGGGTCTCTAAGTGTAGGAAAAATGTGTAGAAAATGATATAATCTTGTATTTCAGGATGGTGGTTGTGAGATCAGAAAAGGAAGCTCTAGAACTCTGGTTGTTGTAGGAACAAGGAAAGATGATAATTTCTATTAGCTCAAAGGTGCTAATGGCAAGTGTTTTATGACTCAAATCAATGAAAGTTGGCTATGACATAGAAGAATGTGTCACATCAATTTTGATAGCCTAGTAAGGATCAACTCTACTCAAGTTGTGAGAGATCTTCTAAGAATTACAAAGCCTACTAATGCAGTTTGCAAGGAATGTCAAGTTGGGAAGCAAACATGAAATAGGTTCAATATCAAATAATGTTCTACCATAGGACCTTTAGAATTGGTGCATATAGACCTATGTGGACCTATAAGAACAAGAGTATTTCAAGGTGAAGTTTACTCTAGAATGACTTGGGTAACTTTTCTTAGAGAAAAAATAGAAGCTCTAAACAAGTTTAAGGCATTTAAGGCTATGGCTGAGAATGAAATGGATATGAAAATCAAGTGCGTAAGATCTGAAAGAGGTGGAGAGTTCACCTCCAATGAGTTTAATTTTTTTTGTGAAGATCATGGAATAAAGAGGCATTTTTCAGCTCCTAGGACTCCTCAATAGAATGGAATAGGAAATTTTAGGAAGTAGCAAGGAAAATGATGAAGGAATAAAATCTATCGAATGTCTATTGAAGAGAAGTTATTCATATTGGAGTTTACATACTCAATAGAGTACAAGAAAGAGTAAACAATTCAAAGACTCCCTATGAACTATGGTATGGAAAAACTCCTACTTTCAAATATTTCAGAATGTTTGGAAGAAAATGTTATATTAGGAGAGATGAAGAAAACTTAATTAAGGAGAGATAAAGAATTGAAATTTAATTAAGGAAGCATGTGGTTGTTGTGAGACATTATTTTTGGTCTTGGTTAAATATTTTTATTGGTCCACTCTCATTCCTTTCCACTGCGGGAATGTTGAGTTGCCGACCTAATTTGAATTTATGAAATGAAGCTTTTGTGGCTGACCTTGGAGAAAGTTTCTAAGGTTGAAGATAGTATAAATGCAAGTTGAATTGCGAAGAATTAAGGCATGATGCAAAGTGATGAAGTAAGCCACAAATCATAAGAGCAGAAGTGTGTGCGAGTGAGTTGAGGCAGCAATACTTCATTGCATTAGACTCTTGAAGGTAGTAAGTTGAAGGTTTCTGAAATTTTTTGATCAAGGTTACGAATGTGTGTTAATTGTTGTGGTGAATCTTTTATTCTCTTTGTATCTATAGGCAGTGAGCCTCCCTGTTGGATAGTGAGTCCTTTCTATAGGAAATGAGCCTTTGTATTTGGATAGTGAGTCCTCTTTTGGGTAGTGATCCTTAGCAGTGAGCCTTTGCATTCGGTTTTATAATCTCTTTATATTGTGAGTTAATCCTCACCGTGGTTTTTCTCTGATTGGGTTTTCCATGTAAAAATCTAGTGATCATTGTGTTGATTTACTTTTTGTTATTTGTGTTTCATGTTCACACTTAATAACAAAATAGTGTGGTTGTGGAATTGATAAGTGTTGAAGTTTTGAATTTGAATTTGTGTGACAACTGATTCACCCCCCCTCTCAGTTGTCATGTGCCTTTTAACAATTGGTATCAGAGCTTTGGTTCCTTGGTGTAGAGCTTAATCACTTAAGGAAGATCCGATGGCACATAATTTGGTGATCCCTATGGTCGATGGATCTGATTACAGTGATTGGAAAGTGAAGATGATAGGATATATTGTTTCTCTTGGTTACAAGACTTGGAAGGCTATTGAGATGAAGTATATTGCTCCAACAAATGGTCCTACTACTACAGATGAGGTTTTTGCTTATGAGGAGAATGAGAAAGTGAGGTATGCTATTTACAGTGCTTTATCTAAAACTAAGTGAACTAAGGTTCTTTCTTTGGATACTGCTTATGATGTCTAGAAGAAGTTGGAAGAACTGTATGAAGGAAATGAAAGCATAAAATTGACAAAGAAACTGGTAGCAAAGCACAAATTTGAGAATTTGAAAATGGAAGAAGGTGAAGAATTTACAAGCCATTTCTAGAGGGTTGAGATGATAGCAAATGAAGTTAAGAATCAAGGGGAAAAGTTGACCAATGAAGATATTATTGAGAAGATCCTGATCACCCTACCAGATTGCTACAGTGATAAGATCTTAGTCATTGAAGAGATGTATGATCCTACAAAGTATACTAAAGAACAGTTGTTCGACACCTTGCAAGCATTTGAGATGAGAAAGTTTAGGAAAGAAGATAGGAAAAAATAAAAGATAGAGACAAAATTTAAGGAAATGAAGATTGAAGATGATCTAGAGAGTGATGGTTCTGATGAGTTGGAAGCAAACTTCACCAAGAAGTTGAAGAAAGGTATCGAAAAGTATAAAGGTATGTTGCCCTTTAAATATTTTAGTTGTGGTAATATTGGTCATTATGCTTTAGGATGTCTGAATAAAGCTATACATAAGAACAACAAGGATTATAAAGATAAGGATAGAAAGGATAAGAAATACAATAAGTTGTATTATGTTAAAGAAGAAGCGAAAATCTTTGATGATGAATCTAAAAATGAGGTTGATGATAGTGAATTTTTTTCTTAGCTTTGGAAAATAAATCTATATCTGTTAACCCTAGAAAATGTGCAAGAAAAAATAATCCATAGAACAAAAGGAATAAGATGGAAGGTACTTTTGTCACTTCCTTTCATGCAAGACATGATGAAGACTACTGGGTGATTGATTGGATGTTCTAATCACATGACAGGAGATAAAAGTAAGTTCACTAAACTTGAAAAGTAAGATGGTGGTTTAGTCATGTTTGGTGATGATTTAGGAGCTAAGATTTGTGGGAAAGGTTCAATTATTTTTGATGGAGTACATAGCACTGATGATGTATATTATGTGAAGGGTTTGAGGCATAACATTTTGAGTGTTGGACATATGTGTAGCAATGTTTTAAACTTGTGTTTCAAAATAACACCTGTGAAATCATAAAAGGATCCAGAAATGGAGATATGGTCGCTACTGGAAGGAGAACTCATGGAAACATCTATCAGCTTAAGGGATTTGATGGTCAATGCCTTGTATCTCAAGTCAGTGAAATTTGGTTATGGCACCGAAGAATGGGACATGTAAACTTTGATAATCTGGTCAAAATTAATTCAAAAGAAATTGTCTGAGGTCTGCCTAGAATCACAAGGCTTGCTAATACTATTTGCAGAAGTTGTTAGTTGGGGAAACAAACAAGATGCAACTTTAAGGGAAAAGAACACTTTACTACCAAAATGTTGGAGTTAATTCACACTGATCTCTATGGTCTGACTAGAACATGAAGCTTGAATGGTGGCAGGTATTTCATGCTTCTTATTTATGATTATTCTCAAATGACATGGGTTGCTTTTCTTAGAGAGAAGGCTCAAGCTCTGGATAGGTTTAAAGTGTTCAAAGAAAGAATGGAAAAAATACAATTGGAAAATCAAACATTTGATATTTGATGAGGTGGAGAATTCACTTTGAAGTGAGTTTAATACATTCAAAGGAACAACATGGCATAAAGAGACAATTTTTCTTCCTTGAGAACCCCTTAGCAAAATGGAGTAGTTGAAAGGAAAAAATAGGATAGTATAGGAAGCCACTAGAAACATGATGAAAGAATAAAATGTACCAAATGTGTATTAGAGAAAGGAAATACACACTACTGTTTATGTTCTTAATCAAGTTTAGATCAAATACAACAACACAAAGACTCATTTGTTAAGTGGACTGTAAGACTCCTAATCGAAGTACTTCAAGGTATTTGGAAGCAAATGTTACATTAAAAGAGATGATGAAAATATTTGAAAGTTTGATGTTAGATGTGATGAAGGACTTTTTCTTGGATACTCTACTACTAGCAAAGCATACAAATGCTTTAATAAAAGGCTGAGAAAGATTGTCGAAAGTGCTAATGTGAAAGTTGATGAAGACATATGTAGACCTATTGAGATAAGTGAAGTTGAACCCGATGAATCCTATTTTGTGGACAAGCACCTATGAGAATAAGGAGAAGGAAGAAGAAGAGAAAGAAGAACAGACTAAAGAAGAAGAAGAAGAGAATGAATCGAAACCTACTGTGAAGACTCCTAAGTATGTGTAGAAGAATCATTCAGAGGAACAAATAATTGGAGATAAAAGTGAAGGTGTGAAGACAAGAAGTAAAGTAGCAGCTGAGGTAAATTTGTGCTTACTCTCTAAAATTGAACCTAAGTTTGTGAGTGAAGCATGTGAAGATGAGAGTTGGATGAAAGCTATGAAAGAATAGTTGTAGCAAATAGAAAAGAATCAGACATGGGAATTAGTCCCTAGACCTGTGAATAAGAATGTAATTGGTTCAAAATGGGTGTTCCAAAATAAGCTTAATGAAAATGGAGAAGTTGTAAGGAATAAGGAAAGACTGATATGCAAAGGATATTCACAATTTGAAGGCATATACTTTAAAGAAATTTTTTCCCTTGTAGCTAGAATGGAAGCTATTAGAATGTTTTTGGCATTTTCTCCCCACAAGGTTTTCAAAGTGTATCAGATGGATGCCAAGTCAACATTTTTGAATGGTGAATTGGAGGAAGAAGTGTACATGGAACAACCTAAAGGATTTTAGTTGTCTGATAAACCATACACGGTTTGTAAGTTGAAGAAGGCATTACATGGACTGAAACAAGATCCCAAATCTTGGTATGCAAGACTGTATAGATACTTGACAAAGTAAGGATTCAACAAAGGCTCTATTGACAAAAATCTCTACTTCAAACTGCAAGGTAACAAAATGTTGATAGTAGTTGTATATGTTGATGATATCATCTTTGGTGGAAATGAAAGCATGTGTAAGGGATTTTATGGAGAAATGCAAAAATAATTTGAGATGTCCATGAATGGTGAGTTGAATTTCTTTCTTGGTCTTCAAGTGAATCAAACTGATAAAGGGATATTCATTTCACAATCTAAGTATGTAAAAGAGCTATTGAAGAAGTTTGGAATGGATGACTCCAAATTAGTTAGTACTCCTATAGTAACCAAATGTAAGCTGAGCAAAGATGATGA
>VDFB02161356.1:0-20087 GCA_007258455.2 Sequoia sempervirens | reverse complement strand
GGCATTCCATCACCATGAGACCACATTTCTTTGAGGAATTTTGAAACAATTCAATCGCCTTGTCTATGCTGCTATTGCTTAATATTATGCTTTTGATGTATTTTTTCAAGCATCCATAGCTTGTTTGAAAGCACCTATTTTAGGCTTTTTAGCCATAGCGCAACAAGCAGTTGAACTATTTGATAAAATGCTTTGGTAGACATGTATGAAAAATGTGGTAGCATAAACAACTGTCACCATCTGATATTTATGCAGTTGTAGTATGTTTTGTGCAATGTAATCAACGATATGAATATAACCAACAAAAATCTATTTTCTATAATTCATGGATTCAACTCTATATTTTATTTGCTCTCAATGTCTGTATGCTATGGAAATGCCATTAATTTTTTTCAAAAAATTAGTATGCTATGTGTGATACTATCAACAATGTAATTATATACTGATTACTCTTTCTTTTTACATAATCTAACGTATTTCAAACTTTTCATAGGCTACTCGACACATCGAAGGCAACAAAGGCAAGACTAGAAAAGCATGGGCAACACAAACTTTGCTCTAGTGGTTATATGAAATTAGCCGCATGAATTGTAAGTATCAATAAATGAAATATTGCATCCAAATTATAATAAATTGAAAACAATTTTGGTTTTATCACACCATAGAAGCAAAATTCATGATCTTCTGCAAAAATGTAGGGCTCTTAATTCAACAGAGTTCCCATAGAAGAGGACCTGAAGATTTCCTTCCAGCAAGGCTATGGAGTTTGGCCAAATGCCTAAGAGTCTTGACGGGAAAACACAATCTTCCATTGCATCTGACACGTAAATAAACTCAATAAAGTTTATTTAAAATTGAATACTTGTGCAATCTATTCAATATTAATTTCCACCATAAAGTAATTACATGCCTATTTGTTTTAAACATTCAAGTAATGATAAATGCACATGACATTGGAATGCAGTGAGGGTGGAGCGAACGGTAGATGAAGGTCATGTGTGCATCCCAAGCTTTAGAGCATGAGTGTGATCAACATGTTGAGCATGATCAGGCTAGAGAAGATCAGGAATATGATGTGGCCCCATCAGGTAAAGAGGACCACTCTAAAGTTCTTTTAAACATATTTAATTGCAATTGGTGTATTAATTAATGTAACCTTTCATGTTTCAACTTTAGAGCATGTAGAGCGTGATCAACGTGTTGAGCATGATCAGGCTAGAGAAGATCAGGAACATGATGTGGCCCCATCGGGTAAAGAGGACCACCCTCATGTTCTCTTAAACATATTTAATTTCAATTGGTGTATTAATTAATGTAACCTTTCGTGTTTCAACTGCAGATCAGGATTTAGAGGGTGTTCAACATGTTGAGCATGATTCTATAACAAAAGTTCAGGAACATGATGTGGACCCATCAGGTAAAGAGAACCACTATAATGTTCTTTTAATTAATGAAATACTTGTAACAATAATAATAAAACATATCGGTTTAACATTTATTTCTTATTGCAGCAGATCCCCCCTTGCAGCGGCCTCCACGCCATGAGCAGAAGACTAGGCGTACATTAAGATCACAAACAGAGGGAAGAACAACTAAAGGGGGGACATATATTGATTTAGAAAATGATACTCCACTTCAACTTTATGTAGCTTTCAAAAAGAAACAAAAAAAAAGTGATTGTAATCATATCATGACAACCATATTTTTGATAATATGTAAAAACTGAAAGAATGAATATTATATGTTAATGAATGAATGTGAATATGTTAATTAATGAATGTTATATGTTAATGAATGAATGTTATATGTTATTAATGGATGAATGAATGATTAATGTTATATGATTGGGTATGGGGAATTGAGAGTGATGTGAGGGGGGGAGGGGCCAAATGAGCTTCCACCGTCACGTGGTTGGCCCTGTTAAGTAGAGAATATTAAACTATTCTTGAAACAAAGAGAAGCTCAATAAGGTAATGCACTTTTCAATATAACAAATGCATCGTTTGAAGATCAAACCAATATGCAGTCTGTATGTATGATCAGTCGTCAGTCTCCACAATGGTACATTTCCATGAATATATATATATTTTTTAAATTGATGCTTCATCACAATTTCGACGACAACCACCGACAAATCAACAGAAAGGCTCGACAAAGTTGCTATAGCTATGACGAAGGTTTCATCATAATACCTTGCCCATTTTGTCACAATTTTGACAAATTTTTAGCATTGTTCCCATGCTACTCCTTTCCCATTTCGTCGCAATGTCGACAAACTTTTGGTGTTGTTTCCACGCTACTCCTTGCCCATTTCATAGCACTTTCGATGAAATTTTGGTGTTCTTCTGACGCTACTCCTTGCCCATTTCGTCGCAAAGTCGACGAACTCTTGGTGTTGTTTCAACGCTACTACTTGCCTATTTCATTGCACGTTCGATGAACTTTTGGTGTTGTTTCGACGGTACTCCTTTCCCATTACGTCGAAATGGCGACGAACGTCTGTTGTTGTTTTGACGCTATTGCTTGCCCATTTCGTCGAACTGGCAACGAACTTCTGGGGTAATTTGTCAGTGGATACACGAAGTTTTCGTTGATATTCCGACGAAAGTCCAAGCCATTTCACGATGTTGTCGCCGACGATTCTTCGTTGTTATTTCGATGTTTAAATCATCGTTGGCCTTTCAACGAAAAAATAGCGACGCAAAGATTTTTTCCATTTCGTCGCTCTTCTGACAAATATTTTTTGAACGACCAATGAACAGCCGTCAGAAAATGGTGTCAAATTTAGTAGTGCTGCCAAGGATCACTACCTAGAAGAGGACTCACTATCCAAATACAAAGGCTCATTTCCTATAGAAAGGACTCACTATCAAACAGGGAGGCTCACTTCCTATAGATACAAAAGAGAATAAAATATTCACCACAACAATTAACACACATTCGTAACCTTGATCAAAAAAATTTAGAAACCTTCAACTTACTACCTTCAGGAGTCTAATGCAATGAATTATTGCTGCCTCAACTCACTCGCACACACTTCTGTTCTTATGATTTGTGGCTTACTTCATCACTTTGCATCGTTCCTTAATTCTTCACAATTCAACTTGCATTAATACCATCTTCAACCTTAAAAACTTTCTCCAAAGTCGGCCACTAATGCTTCATTTCATAAATTCAAATTAGGTCGGCAACTCAACATTCCTGCAGTGGAAAGGAATGAGAGTGGACCAATAAAAATATTTAACCAAGACCGAAAATAATGTCTCAGAACAACCACACGCTTCCTTAATTAAATTTCAATTATTTATCTCTCCTTAATTAAGTTTTCTTCATCTCTCCTAATATAACATTTGCTTCCAAACACTCTGAAATATTTGAAAGTAGGAGTTTTTCCATACCATAGTTCATAGGGAGTCTTTGAATTGTTTACTCTTTCTTGTACTCTATTGAGTATGTAAACTCCAATATGAATAACTTCTCTCCAATAAACATTCGGTAGATTTTCTTCCTTCATCATTGTCCTTACTACTTCCTAAAATGTCCTATTCCATTCTATTGAGGAGTCCTAGGAGCTGGAAAATGCCTCTTTATTCCATGATCTTCACAAAAAAAATTAAACTCATTAGAGGTGAACTCTCCACCTCTTTCAGATCTTACACACTTGATTTTCATATCCATTTGATTCTCAACCACAGCCTTAAATTCCTTAAACATGTTTAGAGATTCTATTTTTTCTCTAAGAAAAGTTACCCAAGTCATTCTAGAGTAAACTTCACCTTGAAATACTCTTGTTCTTATAGGTCCACATAGGTCTATATGCACCAATTCTAAAGGTCCTATGGTAGAACATTCTTTGATATTGAACCTATTTCATGTTTGCTTCCCAACTTGACATTCCTTGCAAACTGCATTAGTAGGCTTTGTAATTCTTAGAAGATCTCTCACAACTTGAGTAGAGTTGATCCTCACTAGGCTATCAAAATTGATGTGACACATTCTTCTATGTCATAG
Organism: Sequoia sempervirens; assembly: GCA_007258455.2. Taxonomy (NCBI): domain Eukaryota; kingdom Viridiplantae; phylum Streptophyta; class Pinopsida; order Cupressales; family Cupressaceae; genus Sequoia; species Sequoia sempervirens. The sequence continues at coordinate 16,076 of VDFB02161356.1, read as the reverse complement.
CCAACTTTCATTGATTTGAGTCATAAAACACTTGCCATTAGCACCTTTGAGCTAATAGAAATTATCATCTATCCTTGTTCCTACAACAACCAGAGTTCTAGAGCTTCCTTTTCTAATCTCACAACCACCATCCTGAAATACAAGATTATATCATTTTCTACACATTTGTCCTACACTTAGAGACCCTTCACATAAAGAACATCATATGTATTATCCTTGCCATCAAAACTAATTGAACCTTTTCCACATATCTTAGCAAATGTATCATCACCAAACTTAACAAGGCCACCTTCAAACTTCTCAAGTTTAACAAACTTACTCTTATCACCTATCATATTATTTAAGCATCCACTATCAATTATCCAGTGATTTTTCTCCTCTCTAGCATGAAAAGTAGTCACTATAGTCCCTTTGATGTTGTGACCTATTTCTAGAGTAATTTCCTTCATACATATTTTAGAGTCAGTAGAATTATTTCTAACATTCAGAGCCATGAACAAGAATTCATCATTTTCATCATCTAGGTAGTCAGATTCATCACCAAGTATGCTAGCATCTTCTCTAACATAATAACTTCTCTTGAAAAATTCACTTGTGTTATCCTTATATTTGAAATTTGAAACTTTGGTTGGACATCTTGAAGCATAATGACCTATCTTTCAAAAAAATAAAAAATTTGAAAGGCAACTTACCTTTGTACTTTCCAATGCCCCTTTTCAACCTTCATACAATTTTTTTTTCAATTTTATCAAGATCATTGATCTAATCCCTCATCCTTCTTTGTTTTTCTATCTTTAAAAACTGTCTCTTTTCTTGAATCATTTTGACCAAACTCTCTCAATTCAAAATTAGTTAAATCACCAAACAACTGATCTCTAGAATAATGATCTAAATCTTGAGCTTCCTCAATAGCAAAAACTTTATGACTATAAGATTTAGGAAGAGATATTAATACCTTCTTTACCACCTCATCTTCTTGTAGTTTTCCACCAAGGCCATTGATGGAATTGATAACTTCATCCACTCTATGCATGCAGATTGCAATATATTCATCTTTTGACATCCTTAGGGTTTCAAACATAGTCTTCAAATTCTGCATCTTTTTTTCTTGACCTTATCATCTCCTTCATAAACATTTTACAGCTTCTAGATTTCTTTAGCAGATTTGTAGCTCATAAACTTCACAAGTTTTGAATCACCAAGACCACTCAAAAGAGAATTCCTTGATTTTCCATTGTTCTCATATGCTTTGATCTCATCATTAGTTGTCATACCATTAGTAGGCATGGTATATCCATCTTCAATTTTCAAACTATAAATCTTAGGGAAGCAAGGAAACCTTCCATCCTGGTTTTCTAAAATGTATAATTCATCCCATCAAACAAGGAAACCTCCTTCATGTGCACCATCTAGATCTACCTCAAAAAGTTAAGCTTCTTCAAAGTAACTTTTCTATGATACCAATTTTTAGATGTATAGGACAACTAAGAGGGGGGTGAATCAGTTGTATACTTTAAAGATTTAGCCCCTCAATATATTTTCAAATCCTTATCAACCACTAAACCCTTATTATGCATTAACAAAATGTAAACATGGGAAACAATAATTCAAAAAAATCAATAACATAGGAACACTAGATTTACGTGGAAAACCCAAATAGGGAAAAACCACGTTGAGGATTAGCTCACAATATAAAATAAAGCAACATTGAATACAATGGGCACAATGTTGGGGGGATTACTACCTAAAAGAAAGAAAGGCTCACTGCCAAAGGACTTACTATCCAAAAGAAAGAAGATAGAAGAAGGGGTGGCTCACAACTAATTTGAATTGATAACAATGCATCTTTCTTATGCCAAAGATACACTTCCACTAAAGCACAAACAACTCATTCAATGAACTAAAATGTTGACACCTTCTATTCACTGCATCTGGGAGTCATAGGCATTAAAGCTCATACTTGGATCACCACACTTGATTAATTTTGCATCTTTCACATCACCCACACTCTTTTCTTGATCCACACAACAAATCTCCTTATATTTATACCATTCATGACATAAAACAATCTCAATTAGGATGGCCTTAAGGAAACATATGCACCTTAACCATGCAACATCAAATAGGTTGGCACCAAACACTTCTACAGCGTAAAGAAGTGAAGGAATATCATGCCACAACTTAAATATGACCCAAATATACACTGAAAAACTTCTCAACACTTCCACAAACAATAATCATCCACCATAATTAGTGTTAGCACACCAGGTTGGCCAAACCTACACTAACACTAATAACCAACCATAAACACACCTCTCTAGGTCTAAAAACATCTTTTGGACCACACATCAACATTCCAAAACAACTCATAATATTCCACATCATCAGAATATTCACCACTACTACTACAACCACCTAGAACTCAATAACGCCTTTATTTTGTGCAACCAAACACACTGGCACAAACATCCAACTCACCAAACAACCTTTTGGAACACAAAAACACTTGAAACTTCAAGGGAAGGTAGATATAGAATATATAAGCATGTTACTAGATCCACAATCCAAGAACCTTTACTATAGAGAAATGTGGATTAATCTCATTTCTCCTAGACACCTTGTTTCACCAGATAGACATAATGTCAAATACATCTTTCATTGCAATATGATCTAGAAGCTTAAACTCTGGATATAGAACCTCTAAACACCTCTAAACATCATATCCAAACCATGAAGAAATGTGGAGTAGAACACTAAACACCACTTTGTCACACTAAACTCTCATTTATTCAAATTTTCTCAAAAGCACTTGGAAACCAAGTGAACCAACTGCATCAACCACACTACTAACATTTTTTAAACACATTTCTAGCATATGTAATATCTCTCATCAACTATTGCACATACAACTATCTCTCCAAACACAACTTCTGCAACTATACTGAAGTAAGACATTAATGACAACACCAACAACATTGTGTTGACATCAATACCAATAACTCCAATGCTATGTGTTGACATCATCAACACCAACAACATTCAAACACTCTCTTCAAACAATGGGTTGACATCAATGACAACACCCAAAAAACTCACAAATAACTCAAACTTATGTTTAACATTCAAAATACTAAGAAGGGGGGTGAATCAGTAATATAAAAAACTTTTCAACACAGATTGTACAATTACCAAAACACATTAACAAAAATAAAGAATTAAAGCATGATGCATCCACAATGTCACATAACACATGAACACCAAGATTTTTACGTGGAAAACCAAAAATTGGGATTTTTTTTTTTGAGGATTAGCTCATAATATATTATATCCAGATATAGTATATTATAGGGGCTCACTACCAAGAAAATTTGTCCTTATAAGGCTTATAGCCAGAGTTAAGTACAATACAAAAATGGCTCACTACCAAAGTATGAACTAATGCAAGTGAACCTTCCTTATATTGTATTTTAGTTCCTTTGAAGCTTTCAATATATAGTACTGCTTTGCTTAGTAGTCCTTCAAAAACTCTTCTCTGATTTTGAACTCTAACCACTGAATTCGCATGCTTGCATCATATGAGATCACTCACATCTGATATATCACTTATGCTCGCTCATCTTTGTCCTCAACTCCAAAATGTCTCATATATATAGACAATCACATTCTCACACATCAATTAGGTCGACCTAATTAGAGGTAAGCAGAAACAATCCAAAATAGCTTTTGTTGACACCACACACAATTCAAAATCATCTTCACACTCAAGGAAAGCATGAAATACTTAATTTAGGTCATCGTGGATCTAAAATAGATCCAACTAACATCCGTAATTTATATTAAATCTTCTCCACACATATCATGTATTAGGTCAGCTAGGAATTGGACCTAATCACAAAAACTTCCAATCATGCATACAGTTCCCAATACATGCAACTTACACATTTCATCTTTCTTCAATTTCACATTTCACCAACATCAATGAGACAAACTTTAGAACCGTAGCACCAAAACATTCTTCTCAAGTAAATGTAGAATCTCCCACACTAAAACACTGAACAGAGGGATGATAGTGATATACAATTTGAACTCTGTCAATGATATCTTCCAATATGCTTCACAAAACTTCACGAAATCTTGAATATAGTTGTATAATCCAATCATAATGATATGGTTAAAAGCACAGAGTTATACCTCTTCTTGCAATGAAGTGTGGACCCAAAAACTGACGCATTAAACCAAAACATCGTCAAAAGAGAGCACTTAGCCAAATTCCTGATAGATCAACTTTTTGGTATAGTTAGTACTATACAAATGATACCAAAAAATGCTTCCCCACAATGTTGACATCAATGGAAACATTGGGTCAGCTGAATCAACTGATGTATTTACACTTCATGCACATGTTTCCAAACTGCATCAACAATGACAAAGTTCCAAACTTCCAACAATCTCCCCCTTTGTCATTGATGGCAACATGCATATCAAAAATATTTTCCATGTCATGAATCAAATCTTATTTATTGCTAACGTTAACTCCCCCTTTCATAATCAACCTTTAATTTCCAAAAAGGTTTTCCAATCATCAAAATGTATTAACAAATTTTTTTCCTTGCACTATCTCTCCCCCTTTGACATCAATGGAAAATGTCATGTAGGGGCTCAATATGCTTCCCTTGGATATATATATGTATGCATCAACTTCAAAAGAAATTTTGATAAAAGAAAAGACATGTCAACCTTAAGATGTAGATCCTTGGAATTTCTTTAGAGTATCCTGCCAAGTAGATTTTCCTTCTTCCCAAGAACTTTTTGCATCTACAAGAGTCATGTATAGTAGTTCAAGCTTCGTTAGAGACTCTATTCCGTCTTCCACAATGTTGGGGTTGAGGTTTATTTTTTATAGTTTATCAGCAATAGCAAGGGAACTAGATATAGGAGTGTGCCTTATATTTATTAATCCCTTAGTGCCACATATTGCTTGATTGTCTCTATCCTCTGATTCTGTAAATAAAAGAAATTGTCCTACAGTTGCATAATGTAAGACCACTTCTGATTGTTCCTATCACTTGCTAAATCATAAATATTTTCTTGAGTGCCTATTCAAATTTTAGTCTTAATCATTTCATCCTTTATACTTTGTGTGTGTTTAGAACACTTCAGACAATATGATATTAAGCTTTGTGCTTCTTCTTCATAATCTTGAACATCCTTCAATCCCTTCAAGGTTCTGTGATGTGCATCTACACATTTCCTTTTTATATCTTCTAGATTCTCCTTTGCAATCATTGTTTCTGACTCATTTCTAGTTTATCCTTTTAGTATGAAGATGTATGCTTTCAAAAAATCAACCATACTTATGATATTTTCTATAGTAGACACTAATGTATTAATGCTTGCACTGGGGATTACCTCTTGTAAAAAATTTATTGATTCATCTGATTCTTGTGTACTTCTGCTTTCATGCTCATGTTGGGTCACATTAGTTTTTAATCTTCCTTCTTGTTTTGTAACTTCTTGCTTGATCTCAACCGAAGGAACAACAATAATTTTCCTTTTCTTACTTGTTCTCCTTGAACTACTAGAGGCTTTAGTTATAGACCTATCCTCTAAACCTGATCTTCTAGGATCTTTAAGGCTTCCTAGAAGCACTTCTACATAATGAACAACTTGCTCCTCAATCACTTCATAATCCAACTTAAAAATCCAAACAAGTCTAGGATCAATTGTTTCCATGAAGCAAAAGTCAGTGTAAACAAGGAAATTGATATTTTTGAAGTACCTTTCCACCACACTCTTAGGTATTCTTATTCTTTCATTCATTCTCATTTGAAACTTGCTAAAGAATACAACAAGAGCATCCTCTTGAGCATCCAATCCACCAAGATTCATCATAAGATTTCTTATCTAAAGTGCTACCGGTTTTGAGTTTGACCATTCTACTTTTCCAATTATTGGTATTTCTATCATGAAGTAGCAAAGTAAATAGATTATCAAAGTATGATACCTAAATGTATGATTTTTGTTCTTTTTCATTTCCTTCAATTTTTTCATTAAGTGTTGCCGAAGTAACTCACAAAGATCATAATCATCACTATTCTCAATCATGTTAAGTGCAAAGTGAGCAACATTAGTAGAGACTGTATAGCCATCATTAGATAAGAATATTTTATGTCCAACAAGCATTGCAGCATACCGAATAGTTGGATTCCCAAATGTACTCAAGGTGAGTTCCTTTCCTTCAAGAGTTGCACCATTCTTTTCAATTAATTCCTTGATATTGTCAAACTTCAACCTTAGAATTGGTCTGGAGGACCACAAACCAGTTACATCCCTTATTGCTTCCCTAGTTATTTGATGCAGTGCTAGAGGAAGAAAACAGACTTACTCAAAACTCATTTGTCAAAAACTCAAAATATTCTTAGGTTATTCATTAATCTTTTCTCCTTGTACTCATCCCTCCAAGCTCATAAGCCATCAAAACATCAACATCACATCACAATTAGAGTCCAAATCTTATATCAAACCCTCAACCATCTTAGGAAACATAACATCATCAGATTAAGGCAACAAACTAGTAACTAATGGCCCTTCTTCTCCAATTTCCTTCAAATGCATACAATGACACAAACCTAAACTTACAAATCACAACCATCAAACCAACACTGGAGGAATATTTATTAGGAATAAGTCAACATGAATAAAATCAATCCAAACCACATAAAATTATGTATTTTCCATACTATAGCAGCATTTGGCTTCAATTTTCCACACCTAAACCTTATTTCTTCAACCTGAAACTTATTGCATATGAAAGTGGATGCAACAAAGAGCTAACTCACCAATTTTTAAGAATTTCCATTGGTGGAATGGGAATTTATCACCAATTTAGTGTCAAAACCCTTGTTTTCTGGAATTTCAGACCCACTTTCAGTAATTTGTTCATATATCCCTTGATATTTGATGAAATGACCTCAAACCAATGCCAAAATAAAGCTAACTCATTCCTCTATCCAACCATATAAGATTTAGTTCATTTGGAGGTCATACCTACACGTACAATTCATTGCAACATGACTGTTACATAGAAATCTAGAGAGTTGTAGTCACCATAACTTCCACAAATCAATGCCAATCTGCATGAGACAAAGTTTATTTGGAACGTGATTGAGAGTAATAACACGTGAAAACAATTAGAAATGTACTCCTGCCCGTACAGGTCCGTACAAGGTCAGAAAATAGTAAGTTCTTGAAGAAATATGCTGAAAAAGAAAGTTGTCATTGATCTACTTTCTTTATTCAATCACCCACCATGTACAAAATGAGATACAAAAGACTATTTAAAGGCATACACCTGACCTTTCATCTACCAACTAATTCCTAACTACCTTTCAACATTTTAGGCTTCATGACTCTTCATATTCCAAATGTTTCTTTTGTGCAACTTTTACAATTTTGCAAATTATGTTGACAACTTTTTCACTTTTACAATATTGGACCCAAATACACATCAAATGACCTCCTACACATAAGAAATGACTCAAAAGGGTGAAACATGAAAATTGAACCAATTTTCCACATGGAGGAAAAATTTGATAAGTTGCTCCTGCACCATTATTGAATATGCACCATCAATCCAAATAGATTCATTGTGAATCTTGCTCAATACAATTCTCATGTAGCTCTTGTTGAATTCAAATAGTGGAAAATTCTGCCACACATCTAGTTTCTTTTCAACTAGGGTTTTGTATTTTGGTTTAATGGTATTATAATTTTCTTCCAATTCGTTTGTCCATAAAACATTTAATCCAAAAAAGGACATTTCTTCCATTTTCCCATGAATGTATGCACATATATCCTGAGAAGGTGAAACACCAAAGGGAGTGCTAGAAAATGCACCCGTCGAGTCTTCCAACATAACTTTCCAAGAATGCCTCTTCAATTTAACTTGCAGTTTCTCTGAGACATTTACTACCTTTGACCCTTCCATTACATTTAAAATGAAAATTCTGAAGAATAATTGAGTAAACAAAATACCTCTTGAATTTTCTTTGGAAAAGAGTAGGGTTTTGATGTTTTGCTTCTGGGAGATGCCTCAAATCCACTTCAATTTACTTCTTCTTCGCATCAACTGAATTTTTTTCTCAACTATGTTTTTATCTCCATGATTTGACCCATATCAATAAATGTGTCAGCAATAAATGCTCCAAAAAAAGTAGTCAAAATTTGAAACCTTGTATCCATAGTTAATTTACAGAAGCTCCAAAAACTTCCACATCATAATATTCCCTTTTGCAATTTTCTTCTATAGCTTCATAAATTCCTCTTTCATGATATATCTTCATGCCAAGTCTTGAAACCTTATATTTTCAAGGAGGTATTAGAATTTTTGTTATTGCCCCCCCTATGCCTTAGCATAGGCTTAGTTTTCAAAATAAATATTTGTACTAGAGGTAGGTACAGATGCATTTGAAGTTCTTGATTCATCTTTTCTCTTAGATTCCTCTTTCTTTCTCTATATATTTTTCATTTCCTTCTTAACCTCAATAGGATCAAATTTATTCATAGATTCATTCCTCTTTACTGGATTAGACTGTCTTTTTTTTTTGCTTCTATAAAATCTTGAAATAAGTCTAGGTTTGTTGCAAAAGTAGCATACAATACTTCTCTGACCAAACTAACTTCTATTCATTCTTGATCTATAATGGTTAACCTTATGTCCAAATAGATTGAATGTATAACAGTAGCCATTGAAAGATTGAAACATTCTCCCAATATTATATCTATTCATCATCTGATTTATGCACTCAATACTTCTATGTCCAAATTTCTTGTAGGAAAAACATTGTCTGGAGAAGGATCCAACACTTTGACTCATTCTTCTACATTCTATTTCTTTATGTCTAAATTTATTGCATAAAAAACAAATACCATTGAAATATGGGTACCTTTGAGCATTTGGTTGTTTGATAGAAGGTCTTCTAGCATTGCTTCTTTGATTTCTGAATTGTCTCCTATTACTTTGAATCTTCTTTTGATTTTCAACCTTGGTAGGTGTCTGATTCTCCTTTCAACTTTGTCCTTCTTCAAGCCCCAAACCACCTTTGTCCTTAGAGGGTTTTTGTATTGCAATCAATTCATCAAGCATTGTAGTACTTATTTTGAATTTCTCCTCATGTATTCTTGCCTTTTCCAAATCATATATGAGATTTACCACTTCTTGTTCAAGTCTAGAGTATTCTTTAGTCTTACTTTGTACCAATACATTCAAACATTCCTCAATCCTTCCTTTTTCTTCCACTTGCACTTTTAATCCAATGATCTCTTCATTTGCTTACTTCAATTGTACATTGACTTCCCTATGTCTTTCTCTAAACTTCTTGATTTGTTCTCTCAACTTTTTGGTGCATTCATTTGCTTCTCCTATGCTTTCCTTCAAGATTTTGTTCTCAGTTTCAACTCTATCAAGATCTTCAAGAGCGGATTTAAGTTCTTCTTTGTCAAATATGTAGTCATCTTCTACATATTCAATTGTAGAAATTTCTTCCAAAGGGATAGGACACTTCTTGTCTGCCATGTGTTCAAACTTCAAAGATCTTCCTCAAGCTGTTAGGATTTTCTAAAGGAACCAAGCTCTGAAACCAATTGTTGAACATTTAGAATACTGAGAGGGGGATTGAATCATTATTCTATACAAATTTTGAACACAGCTTGTACAATTACCAAAATACATTAACAAAAATAAAGAATGAAAGCATGATGCATCCACAAAGTCACATAACACATGAACACCAAGATTTTTACATGGGAAACCCAAAATTGGGAAAAAGCATAGCGAGGATTAGCTCACAATATATTATATCCAGATATAGTATATTATAGGAGCTCACTACCAGGACACACTACCCTTATAAGGCTCACAACTAGAGTTAAGTACAATACAAAAATGGCTCAATGCTAAAGTATGAAGTAATACAAGTGTACCTTCCTTGTGTTGTATTTCAGTTCCTTTGAAGCTCTGAATATATAGTATTGCTTTACTTAGCAGTCGCTCAACAAATCTACTTTGATTTTGAAATCTTACCATTAAATTCACATGTTCACATCATATGAGACCACTCACATATGATATGTCACTTATGCTTGCTCATCTCTTTCCTCAAATCCAAAATTTCTTATATATATATATATTCACATTCGTACACATAAATTAGGTTGGCCTAATTAGATGTAAACAAAAACAATCCAAAATAGCTTTTTTCGGCACCACACATGATTCAAAATCATCTTCACACTCAAGAAAAACGTGTAATACTTAATTTAGGTCAGCATGGATCTAAAATAGATCCAAATAACATTCACAATGTATATTAAATCTTCTCCACACATATCATGTATTAGGTCAGCCAAGGATTGGACCTAATCATAAAAACTTTGAATCATACATATGCTTCCCAATACATGCAACTTCCAGATTTGATCTTTCTTCAATTTCATATTTCGTTGACATCAGTGAAACAAACTTTAGAACCACAACACCAAAACATTCTTCTCAAGGAAATGTGGAATCTCCTACACTGATACATTGAACAAAGAGATGACAGTGATATTCAGAGTTGAACTTTTTCAATGATATCTTCCTGTACGCTTCACAAAACTTTATGAGATATTGAATATAGCTATACAAGCTAGTCATAATGATATGGTTAAAAGTGCAGAGTTATACCTCTTCTTGCGATGAAGTGCGAACCCAAAATCTGATGTACTAAACCAAAACATAATCAAAAGAGATCACTTAGCCAAATTCTTGATAGATCATCTTTCTGGTATAGTTAGTACTGTACAAATGATACCAAAATATGCTTCCCCAAAATTTTGACATCAATGGCAACACTGGGTCAGTTGAATCAACCGATGTATGTACACTTCATGCTCAAGTTGCCAAATTGCATCAATAATGAAAGACTTCCAAAATTCCAACAACTTCCAACAACTATATGGTTGCAAGAGGGGTAGAATCACTAAAAGATGCATTGAGAAGATGGAATTATGGGGAATTGAAGTGAGTTAGTGTTTTAAATACCATTTTCATGTGTGTCATTAATGACACGCTAACTAGACTCTCAAGGTTTTAGGGTGGTTTAGAAATAAACCACCACTAGACTTCAGAGTTTCTCTAGAAATTTATAATTGTAAGGTGGAAAGATGTCGGGAATTCAAATTAAATTTTAAATTTAGCAATAATTTTTTCTAACTTTTTAAAAATAAATATAATATATGCCCTAAATTAAAATGCACCTATAATAATCTTTGGGACCTTTATGAATTTCAACAATACAAATTTAACAATGAAACACATGTCACAATAAAGGTAAAAGAAATATTTTCAAGATGCACAAATCACAAAGTCTAGGACTAGGTTCCCCAATATTTTGAATATTATGGGCATTTTGTGAAGGGTCACAACAAATAATGTTCATAAAAAAGATTGGCTAGATCACTTTTATAGTAATATACACAGTTATTTACCCAAGTGTGTGCATTTGGTTCATGATCTTTCTTTGATCTATAAGACTTGGCTATGATGGCTTTAGATATCAAGTTTTATAAATTTAATATTTACTAGGTATAGGTCATCTTTAAATATTATAATGTGTATTATTAGATGTGCCTTTATTGATTACCTAGGTATAGCTATACTAACAACCAAGCATCCAGTCCTAACAAAGATACCTTTGATAGCTTTACATAGAATGGATGAGGTACTTAATTTTCCATTTCTTTATTTCTTTTATTTTTCTATGTTTTGTCTACCTCATCCTATAAAGATTGAATTTTTCCTTTGGGTTCAAGTCCACTATAGTAAGCAAATTATTTTTATTTTATAATAATTCTACTTGATACCCTAACTATACTTACCTTGCTAGATAAACTTCAATAATTTTTAATATGTTTAGTGTGATGGATGAATAATCATGTGATATATATATTTTAATTATCTATACTTCTTTAAGAATGAAAATTAATCTACATAACCAAATGAAAGAATAGAAAAAATTATATCTTGGAAATAAATCCATCATGAGTGTACGAGGAAAAGATTGCATAATAAATCATCTAAAAAGTATATTTTTAGCATCAAAACATTCTTTTATGAATTTCTTAATTAACAAAGAATGTGATTTTAAAATGAATTGATAACAAAAAAAAGTGGAAAACAAGACTAAGGAGTTCAACAAGACACCTAAGCTTGAGAAAATAAGAACAAAAAAGAGAAACCCAAACTAATAAATAAAATAATAACCCAAAAAAATGAAAATAAAAATAAAAATAAAAATGAAAGCCAAAAAAATTGACACCACCTACCCATCTCAACACAAACTTGATGGTTTAGGAATATAAATAGGGTAACTTCCAATTCTTCCCCTTTTAACATTGTCAAGTAGTAAAGTTTGTGTGGTTAAAATATTGGGGACTGTTGATTTGTCTTTAATTTTTTCTATGGGAATATTTGACCATCTAGTAAAATTTCTAACATTCTCTTTAGTTAGAATAAAAATATAAGGAAGCTCATATCCCTTGTGTTCACTCCACAAATATGTCCTAACATTTGAATCCCCACAATAATAAAACAAAAGGCTAAATATTTCATTTGTTCTAATTTTATCATATGAAATGTCTTTGTATATGATGCCAAAAATTTCATTACTATTACCTTCAAAATATAAAAGAACACGATGAATGACAAGAGAAGGTTTAGGAAACTCATGTATTGTACCATCATTAATCAAAGAAATGAGTTCATATTGCACATGTTGCACTCCTTTATATACATTTCTTCATCCATGTTGGTAGGTTCTTTGGGTGCATGCATAGATATGAAAAAAAAACTTAGTCAATATTACACCATATAAGCTTGATTCAATAAAATATTTTTTGACATAACAATTGTTTTATCTAAACTAAATTTATGAATTATAGAATGTGTGAACATTTATTTATTTTCAAAATTAAGATGATAATAATTACCATGAATCTTAGTTTATTTAATTGAATCATTAAAACTTTTCCCTATGATGTGAACTTTAGAGGTGATATCTTATTTCTTAGAATTACCACTTTATCAAAAATAAAAGTTATCAGAATTTTAAAATTTTTCTAAGGAATGATAATTATAATCACACTTACTCATGTTCCACTACTTCCCTCATTTCCAAGCTAAGGGTTGTTAAAAATATTAACACCATATGGTTAGGAATCTATTGGTTTTCCCATCCAAATTTTCCTTATATATCTCTTATTCAAGTTTATCATTGTGGTCATCCAAGTGGATAATTGCAATATCATTCCAGAGATAAAGAAGATCAACTTTTGATCTTGTAATTCCAAACAATCAATTCTTCCATACCCATGATTATATCCAAATAAAGTGAATTATTAATAATTAGCTCACTATTTTTTTTATAATATTGGTATACTAGTATCAAAAAATCAATAATACCTTCCTTTGTTTATTCATCATCACCATGAGAATATTACTTTATGTTTAGGTACTTTCTTATCCTTGAATCTTAAATCAATATGTTACCACATTTTCACATTCAAAGTACACTTTTTTGTGTTGGAGTAGCCAATATCTGCTTGCAAACTCAAAAAAATCCACAAATGAGAATATGTAAAAATAGAAAATACTATAAGAATGTGTTATTATGTAAAATGTACAAATGAACTTTTCTTATAAAGGCAAGGATGAAGAGGTGAGAAGGTAGGAGTCAAACTCTAACTACCCCTCCAAGCATGAAATAAGTGTAGGAATCTATGGACAAGTGTTGGGAAACTTGGTGAATATACATGATGTGGGACAAAAGTATAGATAACCTCTAAGTAAGCTTAAGTGTAGTGTGAATAGGACTCAACTAAGTAGGCTAAAAATTAACTAGTTTTATAATACTTGTTTTTACACTAACACCCCTGCTTAAGTGATACTTAGGGAGTAAGCTAAACATTGAAAAATATGAGTCCCGAAAACAAGGCCTGATAAGGTACTCATATACAATAATGATCTCTCACAAATGGATAAAAAGGAGAAAACTCAATGGTAACAAAAATCCTCTCCAAAAAAGAGAAAGAGATTGATAATACCTCTTGAAAAGATTCCCCATGAGGATAGGAACATGATGATGAATGACTCCTAAAGCATGTCAAAGTTGTAAACTCTGTCGAAGATGAACTAGTGTCTATTGGAATAAAAAAACCTTCAAAAAATTTAGATCAAGATAAGAGATACAAAACATTGAATGAGTGAGCATATAGAAAAATAATCAACCATGAATATACATATGGCACAAAGGAAATCCACTATGTTAAGTTGAAGATACAGATAGTATTATGATTCTAGAGTATTATCAACAAATGCATGATACCTTGTAGTACACTACTAAAATGTGCATCATAGTGCTCTACATAAGTACTAGAATCTCATAAAATATGATCCATTGAAATAATCCCCCCAAAGGAGAGAGAAAAATAGAGGGTCTATGAGACACCACAAAAGTAGAAGGTTCCTCTACTGCTCCATTGAAACCAAGAAATTATTAGCATAACACTATGATAATTATCCCCTTAATGTTGACAAGGAAGTGGTATTGGTAGACCAACTGAAATAAAAAAAAAAGTGTGCACAGGAATGTAGACCCAACATTAGGTCCAAAAAGATGTACAAGAAATTGAAAAAAATAGTGTGCATCAAGGCACACTTGTATGAGGTGATAATAACTAGGATCCATTATTGTGATGGAAAATCAAGGAACTACACAGCCCCCCATTACACTTTATAATTCAGTGTAAGTATGAAATTCTCTCCCTAAGGAACACACATTTAGTTGGTGTGGCACTTTATATGATTGCAATCACATACTTATTTTCTATTTGAAGTTCTTACAATTTTATTTCATGAGGTGGAAAATGGAAATATATCAAATATGCATTTAAAACCTTAAGAAAATGATAAAAGCAAAAAAATTAAAACCCATTATTCAAATAATTGTTGGAGATTGTTGCACTATGTTGTCATTAGTGTTTTCATTGATGTCAACCTATGTCAACCTCTAGTGTGATGGTGTTGAGTAGGTTTTATAGATGTGGAGATTGGTGCAATTAGTGTGGTGTTGATGAGAATGTTTTTGTGGTTTTGAGCAGGTGTTGTTGATGCATCTGGTTCACTTGGTTTCCAAGTGCTTTTGAGAAAATTTCAATAGAGTGTGTACAAGGTGATAGATTTATGTTCTTAATTATGTTATGTATTTCTTCATGGTTGAAGATGTACCTATGCAGTTTGGATGAGATTATCAGACGTGTTCAAAGGTGTTATATCTAGAGTTTCAAGTTTTGGATCATGCGGTAGTGGAAGATGTGTCTGACAATGTGTTTTCTATAAAGAAGGTTGCCTAGGAGAAATGGAATTGCTCCACATTTATTCATGTTGAGGTTTCGTGTCATACAGATTTAGGAATGTTCTAATATTGTCTATATATACCTTCCCCTATTTTTTTTGGTGTTTATTTATTCTGCAAGGTTGGTTAGTGAGTTGTATGTTTGTGGTAGTGTGGTTGGTTGCACAAATTGATAGTATTCTCAATTTCAAGTGGTTGTAGTAGTGTTGTTGAATATTCTAATGGTGTTGGAATATTTTGGGATGTTGTGTAGTGTTCCTATGTGGTCCAAAACATGTTTTTGGACTTGGTGATGTGTGTATGTGGTTGCTTGGTAGCGTTAATGTGGGTTTGGCTAACCTAGTGCGTTAGTATTACTTGTGGATGTGCTTCATGGATTATGGAAGCTTGGGTAGCGTTTCAATGTAGATTTGGATCCTGGTTAACCCTTGGTTTTGTCTTCCTTCACTTATTTCCACTACAGAAGTGTTTGGTGCTGACCTATTTGGTGGTTGCACATTTGAGGTGCATGCATTTCATTGAGGCTAACCTAGAGAAGTTGTTTGAGGTCATGAAGGATATATAATCAAGGTCAATTGTTGGAGATGTGTGTGATGAGTAGTGGTGTATTGTTGTGGCATGAAAATA
>VDFB02161355.1:0-21374 GCA_007258455.2 Sequoia sempervirens | reverse complement strand
GAAAACAATAAACTTCACCTCCTGAAGAGAAACAAATTTTGACATCTCCTGAAGGTTATGATAAAAAATCACCTTACGAATAACTTGAAGGATTTCATCAAAATCCTGATGAGCAACCACAGGTTCCTTCTAGAAGGAGGAGAAGAGGGCCACAACTTAAAACAAAATTCTTTTTCATTACTCACCATACTTCCATCTTCCTTCTTAAGTTGTCTTATCCTATTCTTGCTTCTATGTTTCATAGTAGATTGATGGAAGAACTTAGTGTTACGATCCCCTTCCAAAATCCATTGAACATGAGATTTTTGTTTCTAGAAGATCTCCTCCTGTTTGTTAACCTTAAACCATTGAGCTCTCAAGTAACGTTCATGGTTGCAAATAGCTTCATCCACCACCCTTGACTCCATCATATCTTGCACCTCTTTAATGCTATCTCCCAATGACTTTTTAGTGTCAAATATATTACAAAAGGAAAACTTGTTCCAACCTTTCACTCTTTCTTTAATTATTTTCAATTTATCTACAAGATAAAACATAGGGGTGCCAGTTGAGGGTTCATTCCACAATTTTTCAATTAAGGTACCCAAATTAGGGTGGAGGGTCCACATAATTTCAAATCTAAAGGGAATAGACCTTTGGCAGCATCAACATTTCTCTTTAGCAAGATAACATTGTGATTAGAACCAGTTCTTGGTAGAGCAAACAAGGAGAGGTGCTGTGAAATGTTCCAATTAGAGGAGAATAAGAACCAATCCAATTTTACTTGAATTAGTTGATTACCTAATCTCCTATTAGACTAGGTAAACTGGTTGCCTAGTAAGGGAGTATCAAAGAGCCTGACAGAGTTAATGAAACCAGACAAGTCTATCATACTATCTGAATAGACATCCAAGCCCCCCAAATTTTCTAATGGTAGGAATGAAGAGTTGAAATCTCCTCCGAGCATCCAAAAATCCTCCTTTCTTCCCTTTATTCTATCATCCAAGAATTCCCAAAGCAACTGTCTATCTTGGCGGGAATTGGGACCATAAACATTTATCAAATTCCATTTTTCAAAGGTGATAAGATCTTCAAAGGAGACCATAATACAGTTTTAACCAGAAAATCCCAAAGAACCATTAAGTTTAGAAGGGTTCCACAGAGTTACAATTACCCTAGAAGCACCTTTCACATCACTCAAAACATAATTAGCACTAGGCTAGATATTCATAACAATCTTGTCAAAATTTTCCTTCCTCATTTTGGTTTCTTGAAGCAAAAGAACATCAACTTTATTATCCAACAAGCAAGTTTTAGCCAATTTTTTTTTATAGGGGCTATTGAGGCCCCTAATATTCTAGGAAATTATCTTCATGATAAAAGAAACAAAACAAAAAAATCACCTTGATTTTGTTAGGGATGGGATACATCATCCCTTACTTCTTTTTAGACTTTGTCCTTGCAATAGAGTCCAAGGTATTTTGTCTACCTAAAGCCACATCATGAATAGTGTCTGTATTTCTTGTTTCCTTTTGGGAAGGTTTTCTAACCTTATTTCCTCCGCTTACATCTGGTTTCTTCTTCTTTTTTGACTTGCAGTTAGCCTGAATCTAGTCTTCATCATCAACTTCATCTAAGGGTGAAGAAGGGAAACCCAACAAAGCCATTAAATCCTTGATATTCTTTCCTTCTTTCTGATAGGGGGGAGTAAACTATCACCAGGGGGTTTAGGAGGAGAGGGGGAAGAGGAGTATTTTTCCAAACTAATATGAGAAAAAATTTCTCCTTCCTTAATAAATTGAAAATATCTTCAAGGGGATGAGTAGAAATGCTTGTCAAACCTAGATTTGTTTCAAGGTCATCAGGGGGTTTTTCAATTGGGTTGGTCTCTTCAGTTGTTGACTTCAAAACTTGGTATGGATCAGAATTAAGTTTAGTGCCACCACAAGAGGTCATTTCCAAACATACCTCTCTCTCCAAGTCCAAAGACATATCAAGGATTCCTTCATGAGTAGCTTCCCGTGCCTCCGAATTCATACTAAAACTAGGGGTGGGTTCATTTAAGGTATCCATATTATCACCACTATGTTCCTTTTCTAAGATTGGGGGAGCATCGACAATCGTCATTGACACCAAAATAAAAGAATTTATTAACGAGTTGGGGACACCATTTTGAAAAATTTGAGGCCTCCTATTGCAAGAGTCGATGAGATGGCCAAATTATTTGCAAGTTTGACAAAAAAATAGTATTTTCATATCCTAGAGGTTGATACCAATTATCAAAATTCAACTTCAAAACCACTAAGGTAGGAAAAACAGTGTAACAATCACATTAACACATATTCAAGAAAAGACCTAATGAGACTTCTCTTGGGTAATTTTATCAATAGCCAAAAGGATTCCAAATGAGTCATCAATCCCCTTGAAGATACCTAACTCCCAAAATTCTAAGGGTATCCCAGGTAGGTGTACCCATGTAGGAGCATCAACACCAGGTCAGTAGAAGGGTCAAAACTTGATTTCCATTTACACAATGAAAGAAAGTTCTTAAAACCATCATCAAAGGCCCACGAGACTCCCATGAGGACCTTTAACATATCCTCATAAACAAAAAATGTAAAAAGGAAAATACCTTTGGACATAGCACTAATAGAAATGATGCCTTTTAAATTCTAGATAGAGTTAGCCCATTGCCTTACCTAGTCTATATTCAGGTGGTACACCAAGAACTTTCCCACCAATAATAGCTTGAGGCCATCCATGGGTGAATGCAAGAAGATGACTCCATGAAACATGGATGTTTTTTCCTTAGACAAAAACCCGAAATCAGCTTCAAGAAAACAGGATCCCGTTTAGGTTTGGGGTCCTAAGCTAAAAACGGGATCTCATTTTTAAAAAAATGGGATCCCATTTTAAAATGTACCATTAAAAAATAGGATCCAATTTTTTAAGAAACATGATCCCGTTGGGTGATCCCACAATATTGGTTTACAATTTTTGGCCAAACTGGACATTGAACTAATTTTAATCCACCTTTCAATTTCTCGTGCATCTATAGCGCTTTTGCAAAACCGAGAAATTCGGTACATTAATGTCCGGTGATTGTGGACGCTTTCGTCTATAGATTTTAAATATATATTTTTCAAAAATTTTTGGAATTAGATTTCAGAACTTTTTTCCATCTCCTTCAAAACTGTTTTTTACTAGTAAACACTATTTTTAAAGAGTGACGTCACCGCTAACTACAATTCCTTTTTTCTATGGATTGATAAATTCTAATTTTTTTCAAATTTAGATTTGTAACTACGACATTCAGTGCATGGAACTATTTCATGTTATCATTTGGAATATTTTTTCTTTAAGCTCTCAAAGTCAAACCTTTTATAATTTAGGACATGATTCACCGGTCAAGCATGCAATTTTTTGTATGTACATCAATTTTGTTGGACATGGATTGAAACATTCCAGTGCACTAATTTATTTCTAAATTTTTGATAATTCTTATTTTTTCCAGCCATAATAAAGTATTTTGATTTTCAAAGAAAACCTATAAGCGAATCAAACTAAAAAATTAAATACATAATAAAAACTAAACATATAGTTTATATTCAATTTTGATAGCGATCCATTCCTTGGCTTCAACCCATCCCATCCTCAACTGAAGCCAAAGGGAAAATTCTCAAAAAATTTTAGTCTCAAAGAGGGAGAAGGTGTAATAGCATTTTGCTCTAACCCCCTTCGAAAGCAAACCCCTTGACCCGGAACCTAATGGGGTTTGCTCAAGAGGGGTTCTATTTAATCCCCATTTTTCAAAAATTTCTTTGTTTATATTCGCCGTAGAAAAATTTCTAGGAACCCATCATTTAATAGGGTTCGCTGGAAGGGGAGTTCGAGCTAACTCTTTTTGGGTTCGGTCGAACCCTAAGTTTTTTCAAACCCCCCAAAACCCAAAATTTTCTTCATGGGGGCATTTTTTACAATTTTGTTTCCTCAACAGAATTGTAAACCAGTTTTGTGTGATCACCCTGTTCCCATTTTTTAAGAAACAAGATCTCGTTTCTTAAAAATCAGGATCTCATTTCTTAAAAAATGGGATCTTGTTTCTTAAAAAACAAGACCCCATTTTTAACGGCCCGTTTTAAAATGGGATCCCATTTTTTAATGACCTGTTTCATAAGAAACTATTTTTTTATACTTTTAAGAAATGGGATCCCATTTTTGCAAAAGGGGATCTCATTTTCTAGAATAGGGTTCCGTTTTGAAAATGAGATCCCATTTCATTTAAGTATAGAATTTTTTTTTTTTTTTATGAAACAGGATCTCGTTTTAGAAAGGTATCCCTGCTTAAAAAAATATTTTTTGTAGGGAGTGCTTTTGCTTTTTCGGGCCTTTGAAAAAGGTTTCTGGGACCCTAAACCTTAGGCCCTAGACTTGGTTTGACCTGCAAGTTGAAGGTACTAGCAATGTCATAAGAAAATAGCGACTTTGGGCATATGTCTAAAGACTTTTTTTGTAGATTTTTTTTGATGAAATTAAAACCCATTATAGATGAGATAGTGTAGATTCCAAATATATATATTTTTTTCAATTAGATTATTTTTTCTATTTTTCAATTAATTTCTGATGAAATAGGTCCATAAACTTAAATTATCTAGGTTTTTTTGTATTTTAATAACTTTTTGTTAACATAATTTTTTGAAAAACAAATTACACGAAAGCATACTTCAGACAATTCTTTTCAATTTAAAAAAATAAATAAAAAAATGATAAGTTTAGGTCATCTTATGCATGACATGACAATTTTTCAAAATGCCAAATATGGCCAATAAAAAATTAACAAAAAAAAAATCAATAAAAAATTACAAAAAATGATGGAAAGTGTGCTTCAGTGAGTTACAACTCTTTTTCCAAAAGGATTTAGAAAAATATGATTATTTAGGTCAAAATATGGATGACGTATATGTGCATGGTATGGTAAAAGAAAATGACTTTTAAACAGTGGTTTTTAGAAACACTTATTGAAAATTAATTTGTATCATTTGGGTATTGAAATAAATTACATGTTTGGAAACTAGACTCCGAGTACTACATTTTATGATTAGTGACTTTTTTCAAGATTCCATCTATAAGTGCTTCAAATTTTAAGGTCAAATGTGTCGAATTCTTAAAATTAGGGAAAACACATCCACTTTTTGGGCAAAAAGTGGACTCAACTTCTTGCACACACCCCCAATTTCCTTAATCATAAGAGCTTCATGAGCATCAATTTTTGGCCCATCTACTAAACAGGAAGTAGACTCTGTGTTTAGCCTAGCCATAGCTGGCAAACCTTCACCAACCAATTTATCCACAAATGAAATTGGGTCTTCTTCAGAGAAAAAAGATTCTAATCCCAAAGGAGGGGACATAGACGACTTACTAGAAGTATGAGCTACTAGTTCCACATAAGGGACAACAATGCTAGAAGGAACACCACTATGGGGAACAATAGTTTTGGAAGCAAAAAACTTGGACATAGGACCAGGCTTGGGAACAACATTCCTGGGATGGGGGGCCTTGCTTCCCCCTTGCTAGATCATCCCATTAATCAATCAATCAAGTCAGATGCGAAGAACCAGGAAATTAAAAAAAAACGAGTGAGAAAGTTGCAGAGAAAAGCCAAGAGACTAGACCTCTCTAATAGAAATTGGTTTAAATGTTATAATTATTATTTTGATGGTTTCTTTTGAAAATTCTATACATTATTTGGTTTAAAAAAAATTTCAATATTTTGGTGTTAAGGATGAATCAAGAAGAAAGAATATTTCCACACTAAGACTCCAAAAAATAAAAATAAAAATACTAGTATGGATAAAGTATACAAAGAGAGGAGAAAAGTGATCAAGAGATTTAGTGAAGATGTTAGGGGAAATACCTATAGAATCTAGGGTCATTCACACTTTAGATTCTCACTTCTTTATTTCTTAAAAATAAGTTATTTCATGGAATGTTGGGAGTTTGGGAAGCGTATCTTGTAAAAGGAAATGTGAGAAATTATTTTAATCCATAATACTAATATAATTTTCCTTTAGGAAATGAAATTTTCCATGGAAGAAATGTTGGCTACTTCTTTAGTGCTCTAGAAAGTTAGCAAATGCCAATGTGTTAGAGCTTAGGGTTTTGTAATAGAATTAGCTTTCCCAGGTACCCTCATTGAATTACACTTTCTTCATGCTTAATTTGAGTAATAATTCTATTTCTTTGGTTTATTCCCATATTGATCTAAGTATTCCCATTTTCCATCTATGGTCCAATAAATCTTAATAGCAAGGTCTTATTATGGTTGAATATTTCACTTGTTCATTCTTTGTTTACTTTTGTCTCTTTCATCTTGGCTAAGGATTTTAATTCTATTTAATATTGATGAGAAAATTAGATGCTTGAGTAGGCTAGACCCCTCATCAACCCTATTTCTAGACCATA
This sequence comes from Sequoia sempervirens, assembly GCA_007258455.2. Classification (NCBI taxonomy): domain Eukaryota; kingdom Viridiplantae; phylum Streptophyta; class Pinopsida; order Cupressales; family Cupressaceae; genus Sequoia; species Sequoia sempervirens. Next base: position 14,933 of record VDFB02161355.1, on the reverse strand, counting down.
GTATTTTCTTAATCTTATACATGTTAAACCAAGTGGTGGCCTTCTCACTAGGAATAATGTAAGATATGGCAGTGCTTCCATTTTTGAGTGATTGTATGTTTTTAGTTTATAATTAGTGCATTTGGATAACTGAATGATTGACCCAATAATTTTTCTTCATACGTATTTTCTATCATTGGGAATCCCCGATTTAAGTTTTAATTAATGTTGGTTTGTGACTAGACTATATATGAGAACATGGCAATATGGTGTTTTTAGGGTAAGCTTCCTTTGTTGACACTATTTTTTAAAATGTCTCAATATTTTAAATTCAAGCTTAAAAAATAGAAGAATTATGGTTTTGGTAATATTTTTAGGTAGAAGAAATAGTTTCAAGAAAGAATGATAATATTTTTAGGTTAGAAAATTTTATGTGATTAGGGAATGAATTCTAGAGAGGTCCTCTCTTTATAATTATATTGATGAATGGAAAATTTGGGAAATTATTCTTTGGGAGATTTTTTTTTTTTAATTGGCTGTAGAAGGGAGATCAAAATAATTTCCTCTTTCACAATTTAATTAAAAAAGAAGAAGTAGCAATGTTGTTTCATCTATTAAATCCTCTTATCCTCTCAAGGAATTCAACTATCTTTATCTCAAGAGATTAATAAGGAAGCTATATATCATTTATCTTCTTTGTTTAATGAAAGTGGTCTTGTAGTGATGGAAGAGTTAAGGATTATATTATATTGCATATTTTATTTGGTTATTGAAAAAATGAATGGTCTTCTTAATGGGCCTATTATTTATGTAGACTTGGAAAAGGTTATTTTCTAAATGAAGAAAGGTAAGTCTCTTGGGTCTAATCTTTTAGAGATTGCTTATGAATCTCTTTAAAAAAAAATAATTTTAATTTTCTAGATCTATTTCCAATTAAAGTGAGGGATAACTCTTTTGATTTATATCACCTATTTCTCTTTGTAATGTCTCTTACAAGATCATTACCAATCTCATTATTGACCATGTCTAAAATTGATTTTATATTTTTTGATATCATTTGAGCAAGGGGATTTTGTGAATGGACATCAAATTATTGATAGTATTGTTGTTTATTTATAATCTATTTATCCTATGGGGTGTTATAAGGATAAAGGTATGATTTTTAAGATGTACACATTCAAGGCTTATAATAGGGTCAAATGTTCCTTGGGAAGATATTAGTTTTATTTAGTTTTTGTTAATGGTGTATTGAGTGGGTAATGAGTTGAGTAGTATCTTATTACTTCTCTATTATTATTGATGGAATCTCATCTTCTTATTTTTTAGCTTCTAGAGGGTTGCAACAAGGTGATCCCATCTTCACCTATCTTTTCATTTTTAATATTTAGGGTTTGGAAAGGTTCTTTAATAACTAGATAGTTAATGAAAGTATGTAGTGCTAGAAAATGGGAAGGGATCTTGATTTTCATTCTCATCTTTCATTTCTAGATGATATTGCCTTAATTGTTGTTAATAAAATTTAGAAGGTTGTTAGTTTCAGGAGATCTTTGGATGTATTTTTGGTATTTTTTGGTAAAAAAAGTAATGAGGGTATGTGCGGGATCATCATGGAAAAATAGGCCTCTAAGTGGTGATGAAAATTTAGAAAATCGAGTTAGGCAACTTGACATAAAAATTTGAATAAGTTATCTATATTATTTCAAAAATATGTAAGAATAGAATCTATAGAAAATTGAATGTAGTTTCTAAACTACTAGGTTTATTTAAATAAAGAAAAAATCTATTTGGTCAAAATTTGAAATTTCAATCTAGTAGCAAATTTCGGAGGAAAAAATAAGTAAGGTGTAAATAGAGCCACCCTAACCACAATAAAATGATAATACTTTTTATAAGATTTTAGATATAAGTAGAGGACTCATGTCCTGATGTGATGTATATTTTTTTGTAATTTTTTCCAAGTAAATAATTAATTATGAATTTTTTATTACAATTTTAAAAAATATAAAAACTCGTATGTCTAACCACCTTACCTTGGTCAAAACTTCATGAAATTCATTTTTTTCTTTTTTAATCCTATAGTATGTGAAGCATAGAATATGACACATGTTTTAGATTCAAAAAATGTGATACCATTTGAAAGCTATAGATGTTTTTTAATCAACCTATCAATTAGACTTTAGTCATAATTCAAATAGAAAATGAATAATAATTATTTATTAAATTCAAATTAAAGAATAATTTATATTGGTCGAAAGTTAAAAATATCCTTTAAAAACCATTTTCGATTCATCAATTTTGGGTAAAAAAAAGTCATCGACCACATACCCACAATAATACCTTACCCACCATATCGCCACTTTTGGCCCATCCTTGATCACGCACATACCATGAGGATAAGTTAAATATTTATTTATTTATTTAATACTTCTTTGGAAATTCAATAGAAATTTATCTTATTTTGTAATTAAAAATAAGGTAAATTCCCTTGGATTATCTTGGTATTTCTTTTTCAATTGGTCTTCCTACTTGAATTCAATGAAAGAGGATTATTGATAGGTTTAGAATTCAAGTTTAGCACTATACCTTCCAATAGTGATCTTCTATATGGCATGTTATCCTTTTAAAATGAATGCTACAAACACTTCTTGTTTATAGATTTGTGGTGCTTTCTATTCCTATTTTTTAAAAAAGAAGTTTTATTCTCTTTTAACATTGATTTTGTATCGCTCAAAAAAATGATATATTCTTGGTTTTAGGAATATTAAGTTGAATAGTCTAGCCTTGGCCATTAAAGTTTATTGGATATGGTGTAAGTAATAATATCAACTATAGGAAAAAATTCTAAACTATAAATATTTATGGTGTATTGCTACTACTGTGTTTCTAAGAATGGGTTTGATTGGGAAATGATCTATGATTTGGATTGTTGGAATAATAGGTTATTACATTGTTATTAGTGGGTTCGACTATATAGTTTAATTGAAGACACTTGAACCAACTACAACCACACACTTGTAATGCCTATATAAATTTCCTGTTGCTAGCAGTGAATATGAAATCATGTTTTTTTCCCCTTCATATGGTATAGAGCGATAGTGAGCCACACTTATGCTCCAGCTTGGAGAAACCACCATTCTCAGTGAAGATAATTGATGCACAAAGAATTTCACTTTCCAAGATCTGTTTCCCAATGGCTCTCAACTTGTTTTCATTGTTGTACAGCACATTTTTTGTCTATCTTTGATCCAGTTTTTTTCTAATAATAAAGCATGCCTATTGACATCGTTGATTTTTAAAGTTTGCATGTTTCTTAGTTGTAGTTTTTTTTTGTAAAGTTTTTGCTTCCGTTACAGGTTGTGAATTCTATTTATCTTGAGCCTCTTTGTATTTTTGTTAAGTTTAAATACAAGAATATGTCTAATAAGAAAAATAGCACTCTGTTTCCATGAATTCATTGTGTGTGATTAATTTAGTTTTTGGTTCATTGATATTCATTTGCAGCTTTAAGTATTTATTTAGTTCCATTTGTTTTGTACATATTATGAGGCTTATCGGATGGCTAAACAAGATAGGGTTGTTTAGAATCAACATTTGGTATCAGTATGTATTTTCTTTTGGGTTTAAGATCTTGTAGTTGGAATTTTGCCAAAGATTATCATGTTGAATTCTAACACCTTGCCCATTCCAGAATTTGATGGAAATGAGTATGATTATTGGAGCATTAAAATGATGAATTTTTTGATAGGAAAAAATTTGTGGGAGATTGTTGAATTAGGTTACCAGGAGCTAGCTGATTGGAATGCTCTCACAATAAATGAAAGAACAGCTAGAAAGGAGGCTAAGAAGAAGAATTTTCAAGCCTTGTTTCATATTCAAATAGCTCTATATAAGAGTCTATTTCTGAGAATTGTAGGTACAACGACAGCTGAGGATGCTTGGAAGACTCTAAAAGAAGCTTACCAAGGTAGCGATCAAGTCAAAGTTGTCAAGCTGTAAATATTGAAGAGAGAATTTGAGAATTTAAAGATGCAAGAAGCTGAAAGTGTGAGTGAATATTGTGTTAGAGTAAAAGATGTGATCAATAAGATGGCTACACTTGGAGAAATTGTGAACAATGAGGTTATGATAAAAAAAGGTGTTGAGGACTCTCACACCAAGATGGAATCATGTTGTCATCATCATAGAAGAAAGCAAGGATTTGACAACCCTTTAGTTCGATCACCTTGTTGGATCTTTGATGTCACATGAAGAAAGACTAAGAGATTCTTTTGGAGAAAGTATTGAGAAATCCTTTTCCTCTAAAGTACAAATCACAAAGAATGAAGATGGCAGTAGTAGTAGCAAAAGCAATCAAGGCCAAGGTAAAGGTCAAAATTAGAATGATTCAAGAGTTAGAGGCAGAGGTGGCTCATGAGGAAGAGGTGGTTCCAGAGGAAGAGGTAGAGGAAAATTTGATATAAGGAATGTTTAATGTTACCATTGTAATAGGTATGGTCATTTTGAAAGAGAATGTAGATTAAAAGAAGGTAAAAGTGTTAATTATGCTCAAGAAAGTGATGAAAATACTTCAGATCATTTATTTTTATCTTATGCTAAAGGTGAAAATACAAGTAAAGATGTTTGGTACCTAGATTTTGGATGCTCTAATCATATGTCAGGAAATGGGAAGTTGTTTTCAACAAAGGATGAAAGTTTCAAATCCAAGATTTAGCTTGGTGATGATAAATCATTGGAGGTTGCTGCAAAAGGAGCTATGGAGGTCCACACAAAAGAAGGTATGAAGAGTGTTAAAGACATTTATTACACTCCTGAGTTAAAACATAATTTGTTAAGTGTTGGACAATTGTGTGAGAAGAACTATAGAGTTGTCTTTGAAAATAAGAAATGTACAATTTATGATAAGAGTCAGGGCAATAGAGTGGTCACATTGTGCCTATGACAAAAAATAGGATGTTCCCATTGAGATTTGGTGAACATACCAGCAGCCTTGCCAATATGGCATATGAGGATACAAGTTGGTTGTGGCATCTCAGGTATGGCCATTTAAATTTTCATAGTTTAAAGCTTTTGACATCACAAGCACTAGTTTCTGGTTTGCCCAAGGTTGAAGAGCACAAGGAGGTTTGTGAAGGATGTGCTAAAGGAAAGCATGCAAGGGAAAAGTTTTCAAAAGGCAATGCATGGAGGGCCCATCACCCCCTTCAACTTGTTCATTCTGATATTTGTGGTCCTATGCAATCAAAGAGTTTGGGTAAGTCATCATATTTTATCACTTTTATTGATGATTACTCACGAAAATGTTGGGTGTATTTTTTGAAGGCTAAGGATGAAGCCCTTGATACATTCAAGAGGTTTAAAGCACTTGTGGAAAATGAGAAAGGGTGCAAAATCAAGTGTTTACGGACTGATCGTGGAGGTGAATTTTGTTCAAGAGCCTTTAAAGATTATTGTGATATGAATGGCATCAGGAGGCAACTCACCACTGCATACACACCTCAACAGAATGGGGTAGCTGAAAGGAAAAACCGCACTGTGGTAGAAATGGCAAGGAGCATGTTACAAACCAAGGGATTGAGTAACTCTTATTGTAGAGATGCAGTTGCTACAGCAGTGTACATTCTCAATCGAAGTCCCACCAGTGCACTCAAGAAGATGACTTCTTATGAAGCATGGTATGAGAAAAGGCCTAATGTTAATCATTTTAGAGTTTTTGGTTGTTTGGCTTATGTCCATGTACCTGATCAGAGTAGACAAAAGTTAGATGCAAAAAGTGAGTCAAGTATTTTTGTTGGGTATAGTGAGGAAAGCAAAGCTTATAGGTTATATAATCCTCTCACTAATAAGCTTATTGTTTCAAGAGATGTGATTTTTGATGAAGGGGGAGTTTATGGTCATCAAAAAGGCCATATGGAGAAGTCAAAGTCTATTTTGAATGATGATATTGATCATGAGCAGCCCACTAATGTTTCTAGTGCTATAAATCCACCAAATAGCCCCTCATCTAATTCTTCAAGTCCAAGTTCAATTCCAATTGCAAGTCCAGCTTCAAATCCAAGTTCCAGAAGGAAGGTAAGAAGTTTGAGTGATATTTATCAAAGGAGTGCAAATCAAGCACATGAAGAAAATCCAATAGGTGAGACAGTTAATTTTGCTTTATTTACCAATGCTGATTTTGAACCATCATCTTTTGAAGAAGCATGTACTAATGAGGTTTGGATGCAAGCAATGAAAGAAGAGATGGATTCCATTCATAGGAATGATACTTGGGAGCTTATAGAGCTTCCACATGATAAGAAGAAGATTGGCACCAAATGGATCTACAAGACTAAGCATAATAGTGATGGAAGTGTTGAAAGGCATAAGGCAAGATTAGTTGCTAAAGGCTTTACACAGAAGTATGGGATTGATTATGAAGAGACATTTGCACCAGTTGCAAGACAAGAGACCATCAGAATGTTGATTTCATTAGTAGCTCAAAAGAATTGGAGCATACATCATATGGATATGAAAAGTGCCTTCTTGAATGGGTACTTAGAAGAGGAAGTATATGTGGAACAGCCACAAGGTTTTCAAGTGGAAGGAAAAGAGAATCATGTCTACAAATTGAAGAAGGCTTTGTATGGCCTCAAGCAAGCACCAAGGGCATGGTATGCAAGAATTGATGGATACTTTCAGGAGAATGGCTTCAAGAGAAGTAAGAGTGAACCTACCCTTTACTACAAACAAGAAGGTAATGATATTCTTATTATAAGTTTGTATGTTGATGATTTGTTGTATATGGGTAGCAGTTCTAAGATGAAAGATGATTTCAAAATTGCTATGATGAAAGAATTTGAGATGAAAGATCTTGGTCTCATGAAATATTTTTTAGGAATGGAGGTTTATCAATGTAAGAATGAAATTTTCATTTGTCAAACCAAATATGCAAAAGATATGTTGAAGAAGTTTGACATGGTTGATTGTAAACCATACTCCACTCCAAGTGCTCATGGAGTTGTGTTGAGTAGGAATGATGGTGCTGAATTAGTTGATGAGACTGCTTACAGAAGTATTATTGGGAGTTTGATGTTTCTGACCCACACAAGACCTGATATAGCATATTCAGTTTCACTTGTTTCAAGGTATATGACAAATCCATCAGAAATACACATGAAGGCAGCTAAAAGAATTTTGAGGTATGTGAAAGGCACTCTAAATTATGGTATTCATTACTATTCTTCTAAAAGATTCAATCTTGTTGGCTTTAGTGATTCAGATTGGGGAGGTAGTATGGATGATCGTAAGTCTACATCTGGAAATTGTTTCTCTTTTGGTTCTGGTTTGATTACTTGGAGTTCCAAAAAACAAAGCATGGTTGCTCTCTCATCCACAGAAGCAGAGTATGTTGCAGTTACCTCAGCAGGTACTCAAGCTCTTTGGCTTCGAAAAGTTTTAGAAGAAATTGGAGAGAAGCAGATTCAACCTACAGTGGTTTATTGTGACAATGTAAGTGCCATCAAGTTAGCAAAGAATCCGGTTCATCACAGTAGAACAAAGCATTTTGATTTGAAGTATCACTTCATCCGTGATTTAGTACAAAAAAAGAAGTTGAATTGAAACACATCAGCACTTAGGATCAGTTAGCAGACATCTTCACCAAAGCAGTTGCAAGAGATTAGTTTATGTTACTTTGAGATCAAATTGTGAGCCCTCTTAGCATCAAGGGGAGGTGTTTGATAATTGATAAGCTAAGATCCTATTTTTCAGCTTGCTCTCAATCTATTTTTCACTGTAGCTTTTGTTTCTTTTTTGTCTATATCTTTAGTTTTTATCAGCAAATAAAGCATGCCTATTGACATGCATTGGTTTTAGGTTGTCTTTTCTATGTTGTAGTTTGATTTTTCCTAAGGTTTTTAGCTTGCATTGCAAGGTTGTGAATTCTATTTACACCCAACCTCTTTCTAATTTTTGTTAAGCTACAACACAAGAATATGTTTGATAAGAAATAGAGCACTCTGGCTTCACGAATTCATTGTGTGATTAATTTAGTTTTTTATGTTCATTGATATTCATTGCAGCTGTAAGTATTTACTGTGATTCATTTGTTTTCTGTTAAATTATATGAGCCCTAAACAAGATAGGGTTATTTCAATCTACATTGAAGATATTTTTGTATACTGGAATCGGAATTCTCCCCATAGCAAATAACAAAGCCCATGCTCCTCGCCATTTTTCAGTCCTTTGTCACAAAACCAATGCTCTATCACAAATTTTAAAATTTGTTTTCTCATGGAATTTATCGTTGAAATCGTGGGATATCTTATATTTCATACTTGGTGCCCTATTTCATTGCCATTTTCTATTTTTTGCAAAATTTAATCTCCTTTTTGGCTGCACCTACTTCATTACTAAAATGGCGTTTATAACAGGTTCAACCGCCCCTTCGTCGATGAGATCACAGTGACTACAAGCAAAGAGAATTCCTAAAAAGCTTATGGCATTTGGCTTAATACCTGCCTGCAGCATTTGTTCAAACAATTAGAGCCTGATGTCCTAATCCATGCTGTGCACATCATGTCAGCAAGACAACTCCCCACAAAGCCAGCCATCTCATTTCCATTTTTGATAATGTGTGCACTGTGCATGCACTTACTTCCCCTGTTCCAGAATTGCAATGCTTGCACAAGCCTTTAAGGTGCTCAGATAAGGGAATAACTCTACCTTAACCCTTTCTCTAAACATTCTACGAAAGAGCTTCACAGCCTCCTCGCCCTGATCATCCTGTGCATATCCAGAGATCATAGCATTCTATGAGACAGCATTCAGCTATGGATTCACCTGAATAAATTTTTGATGCTTCACCGGGAACAAATCCAACAGTAATCCCGTTTAGCAATCTAAATCTAAATTTTGTCATTCTGTTATATATATGGCGAGCAACATTGACACTCCTGCACTTCGCATCAGAAATACAAATTGCAGTTAAGAGATGATGGATGCCCATGCCGTCCTCCCATAGCCAGTCATGTTTATGTCCCTCCTTTCACGTGAAAATTGGATGGAATTGGGGGAGGGCGGGGGTGCCATGCCTTACTAATGGCACGGCCATCCATTCATTTCCCTGCGCCATTCCTCTCATTTAATGGCTGTCTCCTCAGCTGTCCTCCCTTTTTTGTCTCTGAAAATTTGTACTATTTTGTTTTGTTTCTAGTATTGACCGCGGGGAATGTGACAAACTAATATTCGGGACTGCCTTCAAAAAGAAATTATTGGGTGATCTCCAAACACTCTCCATTCAAGATGAGATTGTCTAAGGTAAGTTTCATTCATTGTTGTGTTCAATCAGCAAGAAGATAGTGTTATATAATGATACATGTGCGGGTAATGTTAAATAGATGAATCTTCAATATAGTAGAATCAGGAGGATATAACACCTTTTAGGCCTCTTCCCACTTTTAGGAAACTCTTGGGCCATAATAAATTGTGAGAACGTTCAAGGGACGAGAGTTTTCTGATTTACAATCTCCTTTCCAGGAGAAAGGAGAAGGAAATCAACATTTCATGGATATTATTTTATTTCTTAGTCAAGATAATAAATTTAAGAAATGTAAGGGGAAACATATCATAACAGAAGTAGATTTTTTTTTTGCCTATGGGTGCAAAAGACCAGAATCTATGATGTACTATAAGCTGAATGATTTCAAATAAAAGAAAAGTTATTTTTGATCCATATTCCTCGCTCTACCCATAGACATCTAAATTTGGACTCTTAATTTATCGTACCCATCCCCTTTCGCTTTTATTTTCATCATCACTCAAGTATTATTTAATTATATTTAATTATACAAACTCTAAGGTATTTAATCAATAATACCTTATCTCTTTAATCCTTTCTTCCACACTGAATTAAATTTCTCAAACATTTCATTTATTTACCCCTTCATGTCACATCTTCCATCATTTTTATCTTAACCTAATCCATCTTCTAATCTCATCATTAAGGTGTGCACATGCCTAATCCTTGATTAGGAGGTGTCACATCCTCCAACTTTTGCAAGTTGGCCTTTAATCTCTCTTAGCCACCTAACCATCCTCTAATCCCTCACTAACTAGCCTAATCAGCCTCTCAAGGAATTTTTAATTCCTTTTATCCTTCCAAGGAATATTAAATTCCTTTTACTCTTCCCATGTGACTTTTGATTTGTCACATCGTCACATGTGGAATTTAACTCTTGTAATTTTCATTAACTGCCCACTGGCACAGACAATCCTAATCACTTAATTGAGCTTCAACCTTATTAAAGACTTTTTCCTTTGGGCAAGACACTCCACTTCCCAGCCGTGAATTTTAATTCACTTTTAATCCCCCAATGCACTCCAAAAGAATTTTAATTCCTTCACTTCTTCCCCACATGTCCTCTCTTTATTCTTTATTCTTTCCATCTCCTCTATGAGAATGGATTTATAAATTTTAGTTCCCACATGTCCTCTCCCCTCACATGGGACAAGGACCTCCCTTTTATGAGGAGATCTTGTCTCAATCCCAAGGTACTATGTATTCCCTCCATGTCATGTACTATCCTTCCACTTTATGTACACATCACCTCTTATAAGCCACTTCACATGCTACATGTCAAGATGTGAGGGCTTGTGAGTTCTCAACCAATCTTTAGCCCTCACATCTGATATTTGGTGGCTCTATTCCTTTGGCCATCCATCTCTTCTAGGAATTATCAAAATGTCATAAATAATTCTATTTTCTCATTTGAGAGATCATTTTGCTAGCCAAACTCTTGCAATTTTGTTTCTCATCTTATACTTAGTCATTTTCTTGTTTTCATCCACTTGCACTCATCCTCACAACATCACTTAGCTTGCATCTTGTGCCATCCAATGAGCATACACATCAAAGATCGAAGGGCCAACCAAAGGATCGATTCGACGCAAGGTATAGAGTTCTATTTTGTTGCTTTCATCTTGTGTTGTTTCCAACTTAGGCTAATCTTGAGGTGTAGGTTGTTTTGGTATTTATTTGCACTCTTTTATTTGCTGCTTGTTTTCTAATGCTCACATTCGACCTATCACAATACCACATATAACGATATGTCTAACACTTAAGGGCAAGGTTGTTCATCTCAATCAGAAAATTTCTTGCTAGAGGAAAATTTGACAATATGTAAGAGAAACATACCTGGTACCATACAATAATTGCCAAGACTAGTATGGATACGGCAAACACCTCCCATGAAACTTGAGACATAACAGTAATTATCCCCAGTAAATCTATCGCTGAGAAAGCTAGCCTCCCCATGTTGAAAGGAAGTATCCTGTCCACTACGGTTTGATCTGTGGATACCTGTCAATTCCAATGGTGTACTTTGAATTAGCACAAATCAATGAATTTACACTTCTGTGTTTGACACTGTAGCATTATATATCCCTTAACTGATTTCTGTGTGCAGCCCTTAACGGAAGTACAAATTACAGAGTACAGACAATATTTTCAATGGAATGAACAATACCAACAACAGATAGGGAATGCATAGAATGAAAGAACAAAGATTTTTGTCAAAGCAAGTATATCTATAATTCTACTTAACAACAAAATGCAAACTGTTAAAGGAATACTGAACTGACCCGATTTAATATGCGACCGGTAGGAGTTGCATCAAAGAAGGCCATCGGTGCATGGAAAATACTACTAAGCATTCTCACAAAATACATTTGTGCCGTCTGAAGAGCAACTTCTGGCAGAACTACAGAGCGCAACAATACACAAAAAACACTACCCACTGCCAGTGAAATATACACAAAAATGAGAAAAGAACTGTCAATGATTTGTTTGTTATCTATCCTTTTGGGAGATTCAGATGCCATCCAATAGTTACTGCAGATTTCCAATATTTGGAATAACACGTGAGCCATTAATATTACAATAATAAGGAGGCCCTTGTATACTGCAGTTAGATAGGAACAGTAAATCTGAAAACTAACTGTCCCTTGCTCCGTCTCTTCATCCTGCACAATCTGTTCTTTCTTGAGCCTGGGATCGTCTGCACCATTTTCACTACCATTCTTTTCTATTTTTTTCACTGGATTCTGGATATCAGGGTACCGGCTGGCTTGCAAGAGTTTTCAGGTGTTATATGTCCCTTACTCATGTTCACTCAGTTGCTCCTGGCCACTATTAAAACTGGATTCATTTTTTAATGCATTAACAGCCTCGAAAGCTTGATCATGTGAACCAACCATTCTTATAAAATCCATGCCTTCTTGGAGAAGATTGTTGTATTGACCAGCTTGAGTAACCATGCCATCTCGCATAACCTGTTTGAGGATTTGAGGTAATTTCTTAAGAAATTTTCGGACAAATATTTTTAAAGATAAGACAAAAAATACTAGCAGACATGGATTTCTATATAAGATGAGGCTTACTAGAATGAGGTCTGCAGGAGGTAAGAATCCAACTTGGTGAGTCACATATAATATGGTCTTTGATCTCAAAATTCCTTGTATGCATTCCTATAATAACAAATTCCATTCAATACACAGAAACAATAAACTTTAAGATTGTGTGCATTGCTGTCTATAAGAGCTTCCAACTCAGGAGCATTACCTGGAGGAGAACAAACACTTACCCAAATGCATATTGGAACAAAGATTAGAATTCTAGATTAATGTTCTTATGTCAGTGTTGCTACGAGCTTTTAAATTTTATTCCATGTTTCTTAGACAACTGAAACGTGTGGGCATTAAGTATGAGTTTCTGTTGTATTCCAAGTTTCTAATACTACCTTGAAGAGGTGAGTCCCAGTGTCTGCATCGACAGCACTGAAAGGGTCATCAAGAAGATAGATATCTGCATCTTGGTATATAGCACGAGCAAGCTGTATTCTTTGCTTTTGCCCACCACTCAAGTTAATACCTCTCTCTCCTATCTGAGTTTGGTCTCCCTGAGAGAACAGCTGGAGGTCTTTCTCTAATGCACAAGCTTTGACAACTTCTTTATACTTTATTTCATCCATTGCCTTCCCAAACAATATGTTCTCTTGTATGGTCGCGGATTGTATCCATGGAGACTGAGAAACATATGCTGTGCGGCCTCTCACCTTAACTTCCCCTGAAATTTTTCTCATTTCTCCTAGAATACATGACAGAATGTTTGACTTGCCTGAACCAACTGGTCCGCTGATTGCAACTTTCATCCCAGCTTTCACCTGCAACCTAATTACTGATAAATTAGGTGCAGGCGAGAAAGGATCCCAACTGAATTCTCCACCTTCAATATCAATTACTGCTCCGCCTGGCCTCATTTCTATCCTTTCTACTGCAGTATATTGAAGCTCTTCCATCTCCAAAAAGTTGGCAATTCTGTCGAGAGATACTTTAGTCTGAGCTAGTGCAGAAACTAATTGTGGAAGGATTTGTATTGGACCTTGAAGGACTTTTAAAGTTGCTAATGTGGCAAGGACTTTTCCAGTGGTTAAATTTACTCCTACAAATACACAAATGCAAAATGTCGCAGCCGAAACAAGAATTGGCGTTACCCAGAAAAGAAATGTTACAATAGCTCTAGCGTATAAATACTTCCACAGCCATCCACATTCATTTTTCCTCATATCCAGTAATCTTTGCATGTATTTAGTTTCCCAAGCATAAAGTTTTAATATTTGCATAGTTCTCAATGCCTCCGAAGTGGTCTTCATCCTCTCATCCTTAGCTTCCATAATCTTATATTGAAATTTCTTTTGCAATCCCCCCAAAGGCTGGCTTGCAAGTGCCAAGGCTATTGTTGCTGCCAGACCTGTAAACAGGGTAAAATTCAAGCAATGGAAAACCTTTAGTAAGCCTAGAATGGTCGGGGATTTTTTTATCTTTAAACATGGTGAACTGATGTTTGAGTTTTAAAAAATGCAAAATTATGCAAAGTTCACTTTCGAAAATTATGTAAAAATTACGTAATTGAGAGAAAATAGCTCATAAAAAGCCCTCACCTGCAAGTGAAGCTATCCCCAGATTTCGATACAAAATGAAGATAGCAAGGAGAATCTGTATTGGCAACAACCAGATATCATGCCAAAACCAAGCGAAGTCCGCAACAGTATGGACATCTGTGCTTGCATAATTGATAATTTCTCCACTAGTATGGCTTTCCCTCGCTGCATATGAAAGCTTGAGACCTTTCTTATATACGGCAGCTGTCAGGGCTGCTCTGATCTGTAAGCTAAGCCTATGGGATCGAAAGAACCAATATGGCCTTGTAAATGACTCGATCACCTTTGTCCCAATGAAAGCAGAGGCTAACATATATCCACCCCAGTAGCCAAACACCTGTTCTTGTTTTCCTTCCAAATACTCCAATAATGGGCTCATCAGGTAAGGACCCACATAACATGAAATGGCATAGGCCAATGCAAACAGTGCATTCACAGACCATTCTTTCCAAATAGATAAGAATATAGCTTTTGCTAACAGTGTGCTACATAAGGGACTGTTTACCTTCAACTTACTCAGGTTGGATTGGAATGTAAGATCTGACTGCAAAGCAGTGTCGTTGCCAGCTAGAGAAGGCACATGATCAAGCTTTAAACAAGTCTTATATCCATGTTTAAGCAGAGAGTTGAGCCAGCTGAATCTCAGCAGACAGCGGATTGGCATTTGCATAGGAAGTAATAGTGTGCGTTTCATTTGTGTTTAATGCGCACGGACGTTCCTTGTTGCCCAAGGCTTGACCGTCAACCGCACTTAAAATTCTGCTACAAATGGTCGCCTACAATAATTATAAATTTTGTCCCTTCCGCCACCTTACTCCACCCAACAAGTCGAAGAAATTCATGAGGTATCTTTTTCTTTTTCACGTGCAAATAACATATACATTTTTATTTATTGTCACTTTCAAAGTTTTTTTATCACTTTTGTTAATTAAAAAGTATCAATAATATATTATTAAAAAACATAGATGGTAGAAAAAGGTA
>VDFB02161354.1:0-23664 GCA_007258455.2 Sequoia sempervirens | reverse complement strand
CCACAAATATTTTTCCCCATTTCAAACAACAAAATTGCCAAAAAAATGCATTTAAAACCTACAAAAAAATGTAAAGAAAATCATGCTGATTTTCGCACCAAAAAAAACCCTGAGACCATAGCTTGTTGGTTACTATTATGATTTGATGTCTTTTTTCCAAGCATCCATAGCTTGTTTGAAATCGCCTATTTTAGGCTTTTAGCCATAGCAGCAAGGCAATGAACTATTTGATAAAATGCTTTGGTAGACATGTATGAAAAATGTGGTAGCATAGACACAAAAATGAACTTTGGAAAAAAATGCCTCAAAGAAATATGGTCTCATGGTGATGGAATGCAATGACGAATGCCATGACAAGTGAATTTTTATGGATTTTCATGGAATTCCATCACCATGAGACCACATTTCTTTGAGGTATTTTTCCAACTAGTTCACTACCTTGTCAATGCTATTGCTTACTATTATGCTTTGATAGATTTTTTCCAAGCATCCATAGCTTGTTCAAAAGAACTTTTTTTAGGATTTTAGCGATAGAAACAAGGCAATGAACTATTTGAAAAAATGTTTGGTAGACAATATGTATCAAAAATGTGGTAGCATAGACAAGGCAGTGAGTTGTTTTAAAAAATGCCTCAAAGAAATGCGGTCTCATGGAATACCATGACAAGAAAATGCAATTGGTAGCTGCTCCTAGTTATTAGATATGCAATTTGAAGCAATGGCATAACTGCTTAGGTTGACTTTGTAAAAACTAAATTGTAATTGAATTTTTTTCATCTAACATCTAGTTATTAGTTATGAAATGTGAAGTAATGATTTGAGTTTGAAAGATGTGTAATGCAATGTAATCAACAATGTAGATGATTATGATGATGTTTTATCACCTTCACTAGCCTATCACCTTAAGAGGTTAGCTTATCACCTAAAGTTTGTTTATATGTATGGTGTAATTTATTATTGAATGTAATTCATTCTTCTTTTTCTTACTTTGGTTGAAATTAATTTTGTTTAGTTAGAATATAATTTCTTGTATGTCCTATATATTTTCTAGATGCTAGACTTTTCTTGTATGTCCTAGATGATAGATTTAGTTTGTAATATAGCTTCTAGCCTCCACATGCATTGAATATTCTTTTGTGAAGGAAACAATAATGAACATCTTTGATTTAATAATACATATAGATATCTTAACATTAGGTGAACTAAGCCTCCTCATTACAAACAAAGACATGATCTTGTTGATTCAAAAATTGGCAAGGTAATAACCTTTATGGGAAACTCAGTTAATGGGGGGACCAATTATGCTAAACTGAGTGACCTCCATATTTTTAAAATGAAGTTGACTTCTTCTATAATTGGGGTTTTGGAATGGGAAAAGGAAGCAGATATAAAAAAATAAAGGTCTAACTAAGGTGATGCGCCAAGGAATAGATATAAGTATGGTAAATATATCTTTTGGGATTCGATTTAAGGTCTCGATCAACAATATGCTATGTTCCAAAATGACAGAAATCAAAGATGAAAGCCTGAATATTTTATACAATAACATAAAATAACTCTCATACACATTTACTAAAAAGAAGAGTCAAAGACATGATCTAAACTAGAAAACTTGTATTAAAATCATAGAAGTTCTGCAAATAAGCAATTCATGACAATAATGGCACAATATAATGTTTTATCAAATAGCTTAAGAAAAATAGAAAGGCCGAACAATGGCACAATCTGAGAGACTCATACAATAATCTAAAAGAAATACAAAAGGCCTAGTGTCTTTCCCTAATTTTTTTCTATCTTCTGAACTTATTTTCAGAAGCAAGAAGCAGTATATATAGCTAAAAATTCCCACCACCTAGTAGGCCAGTAACATAAAATATTTTGTATCTTGAGCAATGATTCCCCTTAGCCATTGCAACATAAATATTTGGGCCATTGAACATGGTCACTCCCCAACCATATGCATCCCCTACTAATGATGGAAGTGGTCCCAAAAAAACTCTATGTAGACAAGTGACGTTCAACCATGAAGGTAGTTAAGACACATGATAACTTGGCAGGGCACGCAACTTGTTATCGCCTCCCCTTCAAAGAAGTCCTTGCAAAAGAGACACATGGAAACAGGTTGGAGCTTGCTTGTTTATTCCTCCCTCTTGCTTTGAGAGACTACACAATGAAGACACATGGATCATTTCTTACTATCGACATCGATTGTGGGGTTTTCCAAAAATGTATGCAAATGAAAGCTATATGGCACATAGTCAAGGCACGACTAAAAAGTGAAGGGAGCAACCATGAAGAGCCCATGGATTCGACACGTGGAAGCATGGTGGGAGATAGTAGGAGACTTAAGGAAGCAATCACTACAAAGAGAACTTGATGGACACATGGTAACAACGAATGGACCTCTTCAAAAAGAGGCCTGATGATGTTCAAATAATTCAAGCACGAACTGGTACTTAGCAAAAACAAAACCACCGGTAGGGAGCTTGGGGAATTTATGTATCCACAATTTTTGGCCACTATCAAGGGCATTTCACCTATGGAATGAGGAACCCAAAAATTTTCTGGCTAGCAGACTAGAGTCCCATTCATTGGGCAATAGAGTCAGAGCTTAGAGAGAGTGGCATGTAAAGGCAACCAGTCAACATTGGATGGTATTGATACATCACACAAATTCTCTTGCGCTCCACTCATATTGAGCATCTCCTTGTAAGGTAGCGTCACAAATATACCAGCTCTGAACTCAAGTTGGAAAAGTATCTGGATAATTTGATGAGTGACACCTTCAATATTTGTTGCAGTAGGAGGTTAACAAAAACTATGGAAAGAAAATGTGTCCTACTACTTCTTTTCTATCTTTGCCGCAATTTACTTCGCAGTAGCCACTGACTAGTCAGAAAGAAATGGGGAGGGTAAGCCCATATGGGTTAGGTGGGAGAACCTAGCCCATATGCTATTCATAGTTTGGTCCATCTTGGCAGCACGCTCGCTAGCATGAAGGATGGTCGAGTGGTAGTGGATGAACCTGTCCACTATTTTGATAGCAGCCTTTCGATCCCTAATCTTTTCCTTTGCTAATTCCTCATCTAAGACCATATATAGCCTATCCAATAGATTTTCTACCTTAGGAACCCTCTCTACGATGATTGGCGGGAACTGCTCAATCACTCCATGAACCTCCCTACCTACACTTGTTGCCTCTCCCATAAATTTGAGCATTGGTTGAAGTGTGAGGCAAAAGGCCTTGACCTTATCCTAGTATGAAATATATAGCTATTGGGCCACCAAAAAGAGATCTGGCTGGGCAGTAGGGGGCTGCAGAAGACTCCTCAAAGAGTTGATCTTCACACCTCTTGATTTGACATCTTGTGTCAGTTCTGTGATCCTTTTTTTTGTGGACGCAAGTTGTTTCGACAAAGTCCTCCATTCAACAAGCCATTTTTCATCAGCCCAATTTTTGTTTGCTAATTTTTTTTCAAGGGAAGACTTCATCTCCTAGAGTTGTTTCTCCAATTGGGCCCTTTTGTTCTCAAAATATGCATCCCTCTGTTGCATTTGTTTCTCAAATTGAGTGAAATGTCATTCAAACTCCTCACTCTTTTGTTGAATCCCCTACTCTTCTAGAGCTAACTAGTTTTGATATTCTTCATTTCTCCACCACAACACAATGACCAGGTTGGGGTCAATGGATTAGAACTTTGAAAGTTCCTCTTGGAGTTTTTTATGCTCTACTTGTGCCACCTGCACTATCTATGATAAGTGCACAATTTCTGCTTCTATCACTTTTTCCTTCACCACCAGGACATCAACTCTATCCTTCACAAGTTTCAACTCCTCTTCCTTCTTTAGCTAGCGATCAGACTTGAGGAAGTCGATGGTCACCACCCACTACATTTCTTCCATAAGCTCAACTTTGTCCTACAACTGGGCTATGCTCAGATCGAGTCTCATGGCGAACATGTTGTAATCATCAAGCTAAATTTCCCCCTATGGTTTGATGACGCTTGGGTACATGGTTGTGAAATGGATCAATTTTTTAGATTCATTGAAAATAGTATACACCTTTGGCTTCTGTATTTTGAGAACCTACGCTTCCTTTGTATTTTTTCCCTTCACCATAAATTAGGATGGCAATTGAACTAGCCCGCCTGCAAAAGGTGCACTAGGAGGAAATGCGAAAGGGAATGTGAGGGTAGTGGTCTTAGGAATATTCTTCTTCAAAAGGGTGACTTTCTGTAGGGAGAAAGGAGGGATATACCAAAGCTCAGTTTGTGACCCAACAGGAGGACTCATCGGGTGTTGCGGTGGTAGCGGGGTCATAGTGGACTCCATCTGCTAAGTGGATTGAGTTGGGCTCGATATAGTAGTAGTAGGAGGGGTGTCAATAGAGGCCTTGGATGCAAAGGGTGAAGAGATAACATATGTGTACATGGAAGCAGCAAAAGGTGAAAGGGTTTGTGGAGGAGTCAAGATAAATGGTCTCACCTAGGAGAACTAGGAGAAACCTCCCGTGACCATTGTAGTAGAGGTAGAAAAGGAAAGGCTGAAACTTGTGGTGAGGGGCACTGCAGACAAAACAGGGGATACTAAAGATTGTGAAGTAAGAGAAGAGATAGAAAAAATTACCTATTGTCTAAATGATTGCATTTCCTAGCTTGCCATGGCCTCCTAGATTGTTGCGAGTTCTTGCAAACTCTCTACAGAAATTGCTTCTATGCACTGTCATTTGTTGGGTGGTGAGTCTTCCACTTCAACGGTCTCTAATTGTTGCTATGCAAACATCCTAGTTATCTTTGCAGTCCAAGTGCAAGTCATCAAGGCCTTTGTACATGACATGTTCAACCACACGTTTATGGAGATCTTGATTGGTTGCTTCCCTGCCTTCTCTTTTTGTTGTGTTGGGGTTGTTTGTGTTTCTACTTCCTTCTCCTTTCCCTTCTTGGTATCTATTCCAACCTCCTCCGAAGAGAGATCTTCATCATAACTTGCGTCAGAATTAGTATGTGCTTCATTCCACAATTTATCAAATCTATCATCTGTCTCCATGCTCTGATAAGGGGCATCATAGCATTGGATTTCTTCTTGGTAGACCTAGAAATCCTTAATTTTTTCTTTGCTCTAGTTTTGGTTTCTTAACAACTCATTGTGAAGAGTGGACTCGATGTGAAGCTTCTCATTATACTACACTAAAGCGAAGTAGGACTTAAGTCATGGTGGCCTACTATCATTGGTTGAAATATGAGTTAGATCAACTATTAGCTCATCATCGTCCTTGAGTGGGTTCCGCCACTTCTCCTAGTAAGGCCGAGGATTGTACGTCACCTTGACATGCTCATTTGGTAAGTCATTTTTAGGGTTGTAATTGCATTTTTTGCAAATCCATACCATCCCCAGATGAGCTAGCTTCACCTCTAGTAGCTAATGTGTCTTCTTTTTGGCCATTACACTATTTTAAATCTTAGTGAGTAGATGAAAAATCCCTTCTTCTTGGCTGGTCCCCCAAAAAATGTATAGTCAATAATGGATACTTGCCAAAACATTTTGAGGGATAGCACCCAATTTGTGAGACATTTCAGAAGCCGAAATGGTTCCCTAGTGAAGCCACACATCCCAATGAACGTGAAATCTTCTCCAAGAAACTAGTCACATTTTAGAGTGAAATTTTGCATATACTTTGTCTTGGCAATGGTGAGGCAGTAAAGACTAGGATACTCACTCAAAACTCGTAGGATTGGAGTTAAGAAATAATCTAAAAATGCATAATAGTCGTAAGTAGAGGAGAGGAGAAGAGTCCATACAGAAACTCGCCTTCATTTGTCCAATTCATCAAAAATAGCCAACTTCACATGTTTCTTGAAGAAATCAAGGTTCTAATGCAAAAAAATATGGGTGAGCAAGGAAGAAAATTTAAACCTCTGATGTATTTTGTAGTCCCTTATTTTCCTGAGCATCTCATCAACAATGAATTGTGTGAAGTCATGCCAGAAGAAAGAATGTTGCCTATGGAATTGGAACCCCAGACCCAACTAAAACTCTTGAACATGCTTGTCAGTGTCAAAGCTGCAAACAAATGCCATCATTGAGAAGGCCTCCTACATGTCTGTGGGGAAGGCACCTTAGGCTACCAAAACCTTTGGTGGCTTTTTCTGATCTTCCTTAGGCCTTTGAGTTTCTTTGTTATAAAAATCCAGAGCATATTTTCTGGGTCTCCATATTTCCTCCCCTTTTGTGGGACTGAATGGCTCTATCATTTTCATTCTGGAGCTTTGATCAAGGATGCATAACATGTTCCAAATATCTCTTGGACATATATTAACTTTTAATTCCTGACCCTCAATGGTGCTGGTGGTTGGGTTAAAATGTTCAATGGCCACATTGAATAGTTTTGAGCAATAGTGCAGAAACGGGACCATATACTGTGGGAGCCCACTAAACCATAGTTTATGTGCCAAAGAATTCGGGTCACTAGTTTTCTTAATTATTTCGCACGTCACCTCCCTTAAAGAATTAGGGTTTTTTGAAAGGATGGGATGATGAATATTATTCCATTCCTCCTTGATTAAGCTCTGGTCCCTATGGGTCTTTTTCTTTGCTAAGGCCCATGCGTTTACCCACTCTGGCTTCTCTGGTATCCCAGGCGAAGTGTAAGAGATGTCTTCAAAGACATTGGTGGCTGATACTACACGCATAGCATCAAAAAAGCTTTGTGTTGCTGCTCCTTGTGCCTTTACCTATGCCTTTGTTTGAGAAATTTCTGCCATTTTCCTCTTGCTATAGATTTCTACTATGCTCAAAATTTTTGCAATTTGCTTTGGCTCTGTTTGCGCTCAACACTCTTTCTCTAGGTAGTGTGCTAAAAAATCTTTCACAATGTTAGCCTTTTGCATGTGATACTTAGTTATTTCTTTCTTTGGGTGGCCAACAATGCTTGCCCTTTAGCATTAAATTCAAAATGTACTGCTAGTTATTTGCTTGTGTGAAATGAATTACTTGCCATTTTGAAATGATAAGAGTTCAAAATGACCTTTAGTAATCACGTCATACGACACGATTTTCTTGGAACTTGAGCTGGAAATTTGAAGGAATATTAGGCTTCACATGTTTTGGTAATTAATATCACACAAAGAATAATTAAGCCAAAGATGCAATAATTACTTGAAAATATTTGTGTTCCTTTTTGGAGTTTGAGAAGCACTTGTAGAATGACACCTCAACATCTGGCCGTATAGACTACCACCGATGACTGTCACCAACTTATGCTAATTAATTAGCCCTTATTTATATTGCACACAACAAACTATACCTAGCAGACGCAACTTGTTGGGAAATTTGAGCAAGCCCCAGTGCAATTTTCCAAGTTGGTACTTGATTAGCATCATGCTTATGGTATGCAAATTACCACGCATATCCTAGCTATTTCTATAAATAGGAGCTTTAGGAAATAGCGAAATGACACTTAGTAGTTTGAGCATAATTGGTAATAGGCAATTGGCTTAGAATTTAGCATTAGGTGGCTAAGTAGAATTGCAAAGAGTTAGGCTTAGGCAGTCTATGTAGAGCTAGCATCAGACAATTGCATAAAGCTTGCCACCATGAATACCCCAATCAGGCTAGTATGCAAGAAAACCTAGACAACCTTCCTTGGTGAAATCTTGACTAGGCATCTTAAAAGAATGACCAAGAATAAGAATTCTCTAGCCATTGTAGCAATGAAGTGGGTTCTGGGAAGGGACTGTATTGAATATGAACACAAGTATAGAGTTAATACTGATGTATGCTCTCACTTCATCACATCTATGCTTGACATCCAGGTTCCCAAGCCATTGGTTCTCTGCCTGGTGCTTGAAATATTTCCAAAGTACCTAGGTGGCTTTAGAGAGGTGGTGGAAAACGTTGCATTTGTTATAGGTCTGCCAATGATGAGCGACCTCTAGAAGTACATTGAAGAAGAAGCGGTAGTACCATTGGTGTCATTCCTAGGCGATTTTTGCATCTAGTCACAAGAAGAAAATCGTCAAAGGGTGACCTATGCATGCCACTTCTTGTTTCACTTGTACAACATGGTTCCTTTCTATGACATCAACTGGTACACTGACTTTAGGAACCTGATGTTCCCTTTTCCTCTCACCATTGCTCTGTAGATTTTGTTGCTTGTCCTACTGATGAAGAAATTCTAGACACTGTTGTTGATGCCTCTCTTGCTCCTGCCCATGACTAGAAAACCTTTATGCCTTAAGAAATATTATTCTTATTAATATGTTTTGTATATATGCCTGGAAAAAGGCTTTACCATAGATAGATATGAAGAAGATACAAAATATATAAATATACTCTAAAAGTGTGGCCTCAAATCCATTTTGACAATGTACTTATCAAAGTATATAAATATAATGAAAATACAACTTATATTATCATTTTATCTCATTTTCCTTTAGATTTTGTAATGTGGGTTCTCTTTTTCTTTTCCTGCATATATGTGTTCACTTCAATTCTACATATGAATGTCATTTTTCTCTACATCATGGGTTGCTTTGATTTTCCTCTTCCCTTTGCAATAATGGGTTCCATTTGTTTTTGCTTCCTTGCACTATGGATAAAAAATATTGAAAGACTGGCCAACAAACACAAAAGAAAATTAATTACACTACTCACATATTTACACTGGTGGAACAGTTGCAAAGCTTAATTGAACAATTTTAGGTGAATTTCATTAACCAAAATCCCCGATGCCTCTTGTTCCATATTTATAATTCAAATGCATTGTGTTGCTTGCATTGAATTATTTTGAAAGGGCCTTCCTAGAGGCTATCGAACTTTCTGTGTTGGCCTAGCTTTGCAGCCCTTTCATTGAATTTTAACTCTAGGTACCCACACTTCAAACATTAGTCCAAAGCTTTCTTGTCAAACCATCTCTTAACCACCTATTGGTAGTTGGACATGGATATCAAGGCATTTTCCCTTTTCTCTTGCACTTCTAGCAACTCAGCCAGCCAAACCTCCATGGTGTCATTTTGTTCTACCTCAAGAGATTTGAGCAATTGTAGCACTAGAATCTCCATAGAGATAGGAAATAGCACTTCTCTCCCATACACTAGATCATACAGTGAAGTCTTGAGGACTTGCTTGGGAGTTATGCGATCCGCCTACTATACTGACTGAAGGTTTTTATGCCATTCTTGCTGGTGTTCTGACTTGATCCTTTTGATGAGTTGGACTAAATTTTTGTTAGTCGAATCAGCCAAGCCATTCCCTTTCGGATAGTAATTTGATGATGTTTTCAAGAATATGCCATTCATGAGTGTGAATTGACATACCTTAAACCTTAGGAAATCCCTAGCATTATCACAGATGATGGTTTTGGGTGGACTAAATCTTGTCACCAGTTCTTTGAGGAAGTCCACTATCTCTGCCTCCATTGCATTCTTCATGGGCATGGCTTTGGTCCACCTGGAAAAGTAGTCTATTTCTATTAGAATCCATTTTTGTCCAGTGCTAGAGGCGGGATTGATCATTCCAATGAAGTCGAGGCCCCATTGTGCGAAAGGCTTATTGACCACTATTGGATTGAGAGGCATCTCATACTTTTTTCTTCTTCCTGCGAAGAATTGGCATTCCTTGCAAGATTTTACCAAGGAGTATGAGTCATTGAATAGTGCTGGCCAAAAGTACCCAGTGCACATGATCTTGATGGCGGTGGTCTTTGCGAAGAAGTTTCCGCCCATGGGACAGTTGTGGAAGGTGTCGAGAATCTTCCTCATTTCCTCTATGGTGACACATCGCAATAGAATGTTGTTGAAGTTCCTTTTGAAAAGGACCCCTTGGATGAGCACATATCCATTGTTCTGTAGTCGATAGAATCTTCTCTTCTGAGAAGGGAGTCCTCGTGGGTATTTTTTGGTATGCATGAATCTTACTATGTCTGTGATTTAGCAACCTTTAGTCTCAAACTCATTGGTTAGAACCAGCTCTGATTGCTCTTCTTTGGTTGTCATTTCCTTGTTGTGCACCAAATACTCGCTCAGTCCTCTTCCTCAGGTAGTCTTTGTAGGCTTGACCTCAATGTCATATTGAAGGATCTTAGTGATCCAATTAGCACTTTTTTTGGTGATTTCTCCTTCCATGATGTATTCACGCACATTGGAATGTGCGACATAAACCTTATTACAAGATATTAGGTTTCATAACTTCTTGAGTCTCTTAACAATTGCAAACGCTTTCCTTTCAACGAAGTTGTAGTTCATCTCATACTCTTTTAGGGTTTGGGAGTGAAATGTTGTTGGATGTTCTCCCTTTCCTTCATCACCTTTTTGAGTTAAGACAATAGCAATGCTTGACTTGCTATTGAATACATACATTATGAAGTCCTTTGATAGGTTTGGATTAACCAGCACAAGAGCTGAAGAAATAGCATCCTTAACCTTCTCGAAGGCTTCTCTAGCTTCTTTGGTCCATTTGAATAATTGATCATTTTTTAGCATCAGGGTGATTGGTCTGATTAATCCCACAAAATTTGAAATGAATTTGCTCACAAAATTTACCTTCCCCAGGAAAGAGTGGACTCATTTCTTGTTAAATTGTAGGGGAGGTTCTTTGATTGCTTTCACCCATTCAGGATCAATTGCAATTCCTTCTTTGGATACTACATGTCCTAATAGCTTTCCTTGCAGTACTTCAAAGACATTTTTTTGGGTTCAGGGATACCCCAAACTCATGGCATTTTTTGAAAACCATCTCAAGGTGATTGAAGTGATAATCCTTATGTTTGGAGAAAATAGTTAGATCATCCAAATAGATTAGGATGATCTTGTTGATCAATTCGTTAAAAGCGATATCCATTTCCCACTAGAAAGTGGCTCCCACATTTGAGAGACCGAAAGGAATTTTAGCATATGCAAAAATTCTCCACTTGGTAGTGAATGTTGTTTTATGTCAATCCTCCTCTTTGACTTAGATCTGATTATAACTGGAGAAGTCATCTAGCAAAGAAAACATTTTTGACCCTGCCACTATTTGTAAGATTGACTCCATAGAAGGCAATGAGTACTGATCTTTTAGGGATGCTCTATTTAGGTCCCATAAGTCAATACATAAGAGGATGTCTCCATTCTTCTTTTGGACTGGGACCAGGTTGGATAGCCACATGCTTGCTTGATCAAAAAGACGATCTAAGACTCAATTAGATTTGTCAACTCTTGCACCATCAATGCTTCAATCTTTGGATTCATTGGCCTCTATTTTTGGTGGATGGGTTGCACCTTCCATCAACTCTATTGTATGTTGGATGATGTCAGGATCGTACCCCTTAAGGCCATCATATGACTAGGCCACTACTCCTTGATATTTCTCACAAAAGTTGATGAGCCTCCCTTTTTCATTATGTGAAACATCTTTCCCAACTTTGAGCTTTCTTCCTTCTCTAACCTGAAGGTCTGCATAGTAGCTTTTGTCTACTACAAACTTCCTATTATCATTTCTTGTGTCGTCACAATAAAACAATTTTTCAAGAGTGACAAGTCCCTTTAGAAGCTTATTAGACCTTAGCTAAATGATATGTTTGCCATATGCTTCAACAATCTTTGGTTGGAGTTGGTCAGAAAAATATCCTGACTATTGGATGAATGAGGCAATGTGTTCATCGTTGTCAAACACTTGCCAACTCTAATCATTATATGGAATTTCCAGTTAAACTATCACTCATACAAAATGCTTGTTATGAATTAGGTCGGAGGAAGGGTCAAATTGAGATCCAATTGTGGCCATGCGATTGCATCACTATTTTGTTCTCGAGGCAATGTCTAGATTTTGAAGGCTTCAAAACATACGATCAAGTCCCAAACTCTATGTCTATAGGATCTCATGTAGACATTCTTGGCTACAGAAATCCCTCGGACTTGGTTGACTACTAGTTCAGAATCTCTAAACACCATTGATTGCTTGATTCCCATCCTCTCCACAAGGCTTAGGCCTTGCACTAGTCCTTCATATTTAGCTTCATTATTCAAACAAGTGAACTAGAAGTGGAAGGACCTCAGTGTCTTTTCATTGTGTCGGGATATCAAACATAACCTGGCTCCTGCGCCCACTTTGCATCTTGCTCCCTCAAAGTGCAGTGTCCATAGCTTTGAGGCTTGGTCACTCTCAGGTTCCTTTATGACCTTTGGAGGCACTTGATCTTCATCATAGATAACATAGGTGCCCAACTTGGTAGCATGATAGTTTCTGAAAGGGTCAGTGTCTATGTATTTTCTCAAGAGAACTTTTTCTTTATCGGTCTAATCTCCGGTCACTTTTTCATCTTCTAGCAACTCAGTGCAATATGTTTCCTCCTTGGTGAAAGAGGTATGATCATCCTCAAGGTTGATCATGGCTTCATTGGACACATGTTCCAAATGTAGAGTTTCATACACTATTTTCATTTTAGCTCCATGCTTGGTCTTTAGGATTAAGTGTGACCAATCCAAAGAAAGATATCCACCTATCTTTGAAGTGAATTCTTAGGATAGGCAGAGACCAAACATGGGGGGAACATCTATGATCATAGTGTCTTGTGGAATTGTGATGCTAGGGTAGGAGAACATAGTCAAGGGGAGGTCTTTGATAACACCTACAATTTTGACTTTATTCCCATCAAGCAACATAACCCCCTTTTTTAAAGGTTCATAGCTAAGTCCCAGGGCTTTAGTTATTTGCTTGCACATGACTATAGTGCTAGTGTCAGAGTCAATCATGGCATTGTGCAATAATTTCTCCCCCACCAATAAGAGTCAGAAAGAAAGCTTTCGATTTTGGATTATCTCTAACCTTTATAGAGACTTCCTTTGTGCTATTCATGAGAACTTTGGCAGGAGGTGATGGATCAATATCCTTTCCTTTGAGGGATTGCTTTGTTGGCTTGAAGACTAGATCCTCCTAGAGGGCCTTTGGTAGCAATGTTTTCTACTCCAGAATGGCTAATATATCCCAAAGAGACATTAGTGGATGATTTTTTCAATTGTTCCACCACATTGAATGGTGGTGGATTTGGTGGCTTCTACTCTTTAGCTTTTGTTATAATAATTTCCCTTCATGGTGGACATTGTTGTGCCACTGCAGAGGTACTAGGTGTCTAGCCAGAAGCACTTTTGGGTTGCAGACTGACTAGTTGTGGGACGACTGGTTCACTCATGAATCTCCTCTTTGAGAAAGTGTTATAATCGGACTACACTTGTGGGGTTTTTAATGTGGATGCATTGTTGGAAAACACGGCCTCTTATTCTTCCATCCATGAGAAGAGCGCATGATCGGGAGCAATATCCATTTCTTGCTCCAAGTACATCCCTTGCATTTGCATGGTAAGTACCACATTTTCCATTTGTGGAGAGGCATATACACAACCTCCATGGTCTGGCATCATGCCTTGGTTGTGTTGTGCTACCACCTTTTGTTGTAGATTGTTGCATGGGTAATTTCGAGGCATATGTGTATCACCACAAGGGAAGCACCAAGGGTTGATGTCATCTACTAGATTGTTTTTCCCCGTTGTCAGCTCTTTGCAATGGAGAAGGAACAAGTACTATTTGATTAGTTTTTTGCACCTATGGATTTTGTGCGAGCCTCCTTGGAACTAGTTATTTTGGTAAGAAGACCTTCTTCCTTGATAATTTTGATAGGTTGGCTTCAGAGGGGCGGATTGGTTTTTCTTGATGACAATTATTCTGTTGGCCATAGCCCACAACATTTCCTTGATGTCACCTATATCATCCTTCAAAGATATAGATGTAGAAGTGACATTCTATGAGGTGCTCGAATATATGTACATAGATTGAGGAGTAGTTGGCACACTGGTAGATGCTACTTCTTGAGTAGGAATTGATATCTTAAGAAATATAGGCATGATGGGTCGAGGTAGCAACTTTCCAGCATTTATTAGATTATTTTGTGCTTTGACTGCAATGTTGTATGCATCTAGTAGAGTGGTTCCACCAAGAGACTGGATTGTCATTAAGATGTCAGCATTGATAGATTTCAAGTAGAACATGAATTCCAGCTCAACCGGTGGGAAGATAGTAGCCTGAATTCTCTACCAAGTTATGTGGAATCAGGCGTTGAAGTCAGTCATGGCTTCATGTGGGGCCCGCTTTATGATGTCTAGTTGATGATATTGTGAAGACTTGTCTCCATCATTAGAGAATCTTTCATAGAAAGGGTCTCCGAGCTGGTCCAAAGTATCAATAGTATTAGCCTATAGAGTGTGGTATCAATCTAGCACTTTTCTCCTGAAAGAGGCTGCAAGCAGCCTTAACACCGCATTTTGGGCAGCGATTCCATGTACCAAAAAAAATTCCACCACATCTTGCAGATGTTCGGATGGTGTTCTTGATCCATCTTTAGTGAACTTAGTTATAGCTTTTAAAGCAGAGATCAAGATAGGGGCACAAATGACGGGTGCTACTAGTGCTATGAGAGGACTTTTGGCATCCCATGCCAAATACTTTATGTTAGTAGAGGGAAACATGGCAAGCAGAAGGGGCAAAGGAAGCAGAACGTTCACAATTTGGGTCACGGCTTGTATTGTTCCTAGTGGCGGCACTAACAACCTAGGGTTATTTGTTGTTTGGGATCTAGTAACAGGTCAATGGATCATACATCCTCTTCAAATTTAGGTTCATTTAAGTAGTCCTACTGGGCATGCTAGAAAAAATAAATTTTTGATGTTGAAAATTGGCAAGGTAACAACCTTTATGGGAAACTCAGTTAATTAGGGGACCAATTGCACTAAACTGAGTGACCTCCAAGTCTTTAAAGAAGTCATCTTCTTCTGCAATTGGGGTTTTGGAATGGGAAAAATGAAGTAGATATAAAAAAATAAAGGTCTAACTAAGGTGATGCGCCAAGGAATAGATATAAGCATGGTAAATCTAACTTTTGGGATTCAATTTAAGGGCCCAATCAGCAATCTGCTATGTTCCAGAATGATAGAAATCAAAGATGAAATCCTGAATATTTTATACAATAACATAAAATAACTCTCATACACATTTACTAAAAAGAAGAGTCAAAGGCATGATCTAAACTAGAAAACTTGTATTAAAATCATAGAACTTCTACAAATAAGCAATTCAAAACAATAATGGCACAGTATAATGTTTTATCAAATAGCTTAAGAAAAATGAACAATGGCACAATTTGAGAGTCTCATACAATAATCTAAAAGCAATACAAAATGTTTGGTGTCTTTCCCTAATTTTTTTGTATCTTCCAAATTCATTTTCAGAAGCAAGTAGTAAATATAGCTAAAAAATCTCACTACCAGAAAAGATTTTGTATCTCGAGCAATAATGCCTACAATAATGATTCCCCTTGGTTTTTGCAACAAAAAATATTCAGGCCATTGAACACAGTCACTCCCTAGCCAGATGCATCCCCTACTAATGATAGCAATGGTCCCAGAAAAACTCTGTGCAGACAAGTGTTGTTAAACCATGAAGGCAGTTAAGACACGCGACACCTTGGTAGGGTACACAGCTTAGTATTACCTCCCCTTCAAAAAATTCCCTGCAAAAGAGATACGTGGCAATAGGTCGAGGTACGCTCATTTATTCCTTCCTCTTGCATTGAGAGACTACATAGTGAAGTCACATGGAGCATTTATTACTATCAACGTTGACTGTGGGGTCTGCCAAAAATGTATGCAGATGAAAGCTATGTGGCACGCAATTGGGGCCTGACTAAAATGTGAAGGGAAGCAGCCATGAAGAGCCCTTGGAGTTGACACATGGAAGCATGGCAGGAGTCGGTAGGAGAGTGAAGGAAGCAATCACTGTGAAGAGTGCTTGATGGACATGTGGTAACAACAAATGGATCTCTTCAAAAAGAGGCTCAATGATGTTCAAATAATTGAGGCGCGGATCAGTACTTAGAAAAAAAAACCACCTGTAGGGAGCTTGGGGAATTTATGTATCCGAAAATCTCTTAGTTATGACTGACAAAAAAAAAAAAAACTAAGAGACTGCAAAATTAGAAAATTGTTCAATATTTTTAATAAAATGATATCTAAAATACTGCATTCATAATATACCCCTATATTCCTACCTAAAATACATAAAAAAATCTAATATCGCAATTTGAAACTGCAACTTATTATATCATGCATAGTATGATGGACAAATAATTGATACCAATTCATAATATACCCCTATATTCCCACCTAAAATACATAAAAAATTCAATCATACATAATATTATTAACAAATAATTGAGACTAGATTAAATCTTCTTCTCCATTGATTGTTTCAAATAGATATTACAATATAAAAAAATTCTCCTCATATATGTTTCTATAAATTCCTATGATGATGATATCAAAATTCGCTCTTGGTTTCTCTTTTATAAGAGAAGCAACAAGCTTCAAACCATTACAAATTATGACATTTTTAAAAATTCATGCGTCTTTGTATAAACTAAACATTAGTTTTTCTTAAAACATAATTAAGAGAAAAAAAACAAAGTAGATAACTAATGAAGTTCATAGCACTCTTGACACCATGGTTCATTAATCTCTATAAGGAACCCATGATCACTGAAGATTTGTTCAAGGTCCTTTCTCCATATTAGTGTATCTGAATGTCTCGTTCTTCCACTGTGATAGCCCCAAGGCCTACTATTTGGGAGGAATGAAATACTTCTACTCCCACTCATACACTGTATAATCATGTGGCCATTTGTATTCTTGAATTTTCAATATATTTGCAAGGTGAATCTTTCATCAATTGTCTAGTAACACCCTACCATCCATGATAAACTTAGAATATCCAACATCCAAGGCTATTACTCCATCCATGATTAAGCTGAACTTGTCAAGAGTCAACTCATCATCCTTTTGTATGTGAATGATGCAATATGGAAAAATCTAGCCAAATTCACTTTTCCATTCCTTGAGGTCCTTCAATTGGT
Source organism: Sequoia sempervirens (assembly GCA_007258455.2). Taxonomy (NCBI): domain Eukaryota; kingdom Viridiplantae; phylum Streptophyta; class Pinopsida; order Cupressales; family Cupressaceae; genus Sequoia; species Sequoia sempervirens. The sequence continues at coordinate 6,732 of VDFB02161354.1, read as the reverse complement.
CACCATCTTTCAGTATTTTTGGCACAAACCACTGCTTCAAAGTATGAAATGAATTTGTTCTTGTTATGATCTTTTGGTCCTCTCCTTGTATATATTGGAATTCATCTATAATTATTTTGGCCATATTCTCTGTAGGTTTTAATGTTGTAGGATCCTTAGTACTCCTCTGTAAGATTCTGGACAAGGTTAACAATGTGTGGTGTATGGGCTGCCAGTTCTTAAAAAGGGGATCCAGTATGGGTACATGTGTTTTCATCTAATCAATTGCATGTGTTAGTGAGCTGTAACAATCATAAACACTTTCAAACTTATCCACAATTAGCTTTATCCTATGCTCGGGGAACTTCTCTAAAATATTACATATTTTATTTTTTACTCCTTCCTTACCCTCATTGTTGGTTTTCTTTAACTCTTCAATCTCTTGTCTAAGAATGCTCACTTGTTCAATGGAAGCACTTTCTATATCAATTGGGGGAGTAGGAGGAGGCTAGTATAACATTATTTCCTTGTTCTGTGAGGGGCCTAATCATCTCAATTGTTCCTTCAACTTCACATTTTCCATGAAAAATTTATTGAATTCATCATTTAAAAACTTTTGTTCCTTTTCATACTCTCTCAATCTAGCTTCCATCTCTTTAACTACAACTCAGGTGAACATAGCTAAATGCATTGTCATGGTTGCAACTTCTAGAGGAGATGTATCCTTTAATGTTTTCACCATAGTCCCTTTCATTTCTTGCACTACATCTAGTAACCTTGGTTTTTGTGTACTCTTTTGTTTGGCCCAGAATTCCAAGGTTTCAATCTTAGGTTTATACCATGTGCCACTTACCCCTTCATCTGAGTCAAACTTAACAATCAACATTGGGTCTTCATGTGTTCTCACTTGATCAAGTAAAAAAACATTCTTTAATTCCATACCAGGGACAATAAGAATATTACTTTTCAAAATCATCTCTTTAGCCTCTTGTGGAACGACATCAATATTATCAATCCTTAATTCATTAAAATTTTGGGCTACTATCTGGTCATGCTAGGATTCCTTAGCTCCCATCTTATTTATTTCAACCCTCACTTCAAACTCTCTCATTTTCATCTTAATCCAAAAGTCTTTAAATTCAGGGGTTTTGATAATTTCATCAGCTTCCAAGAACCTAAGAGTTGCAATTACCCTCTCATCCTCATGCATTTCTCTTTCTCCTTGTACCTGAATATTGGCTCTAGCTTCAGGCTTATGGTCTTCATTTCTAGGCATAGGTTGGTCCACTTCAACATCATCCTTCAGATTCCTTCACACATTAACTACTTCTTATGTTTCTCCAACCTCCTCACTTATTTCATAGGAAACAAGTGGGTTTATCTCTTGTGTCTTTTGTTTTTAAAAGGTGGTTGTTTAGGAGGTGATCCTAGAGAAGCATGACATATCAAAATAGTATACAGAGTTGGTTCTATAATTACAATACCACTCAACCCTTTGGGAGACAAAATTATCATATAATTCATGAAACTTATCAATCATCATATCAATCCTCTTGACAGGATCTGCTTCCTCTATGAAATAACCCAAGAAGTCACTATTCTTCTTCTTTCTTTCTTCCTCAAGCCTTTTCATTATTTCCCATTTTCTCCTCCTCTCATATACCTCTTGAGGAGTGAAACAATTTCTGATTACATCTTCTTCATAATCAATCTGAAGAGTAACCATAGCCTTGGTAAGGATGGTGTATCTTACAAAATTCATGTGACCCTCAGGGTCAAAAGCTCTTTCCTTTCCAGACTCTAAAGAGTGCCTTGTTTTTAGATAATTTTGTAACTCTTCAAGTGTATCAAATCCCACTAATAGTTCCCCACATGTTGTCAAATTGGGTAGAAATTTACCCTTTGTTTACACATGACATCCTTTTCCATCCATAAAATCTACCACATGAAATTTAAATGGGCTAATTAAAGGGGGAAAAATTATGGCAGTATATGTAGGGCCTGTAGAAATCCATAAATCTTGATTATTGTGATATTTGGTAGAAAAAACTAATCATTGGAGTTGTGAGTATGGCCTTGCTCAGGTTTCAAAGCCAAAGGTTTTAATAGTTGTAGCACAAGTGTGTGTAGTCTTGGTGGTGGGTGGCCAAGAACTCTCATAATTGTTAGGAAATAATGCATTCAAACCTACAATCTTAAATCATTTCCTACATAACCCATGAGAGATAAACATGCATACAAGTAACCACAATGCATAGGCCAAATAGACAAGCCATAAGATAACACAAGATATACCCTGGGAAAACCCTCAAGAGGGAAAAACCCAACGTCCAAAAGCATCCATACTCCATCATATTATTCAACAATAAAGCAATACAAGAATTACAATGAATACCTCTAAAGCATCAAGCCCTCCAATGCATTTGCATGTGTCCAAGCATGAATTCACATATCCCATGCCATGCTTCACAAATGCACTCCTTAAGAAGACTCAATAATGACAACCAACCCACTTAGCCAACCTAAACCACTACACATTGTTTTCTTTTATAGACACAAGCTCACACATAATACAACTAGTGGTAAGGTGAAATCATGTGAATACAAAACCACTAACCCCTTAATTAATATTGGGTACTAAGGAATGAATTTATTTATTATTATTAGCACATGTCTCCCACACATTAAATAATAATACAATGTTACACTACAACATCAAGTGGACCCCAAATAATTACCTAGTGTGATTAACACCACCAAGGTGTACCACAACTAAATAATTATTTAATTGTACAATATTATAATAAATCAATTTATGCAATGGTGTAGAACACCTTATCTCAACATTCTTCCACTTGTATACATTGCATAAGGGATTAATGAATGAAATACATCATCAAATCCATCCATAAAACAACATGAGTCTATAACATGCTCTTGTGCTCAATCAAGATACATGCAATAAGAACAAAGTACCATCTCAAGAAATAACTCCTCTTTTCCTCTGACATGCCACCTATGGAAGAAAAGGAACATGCCAAGGTGAAGATACACCAATCAATAAGCACAAGCATCAAATCCAAATGATAACAAAGGATCTAACCAAGTTGTTGTCAACTGAAAAACCCACATGATTGGAAATAGCATCCACAACACATCCTAATACATCCAACCATCCATACCTGCATGGTATCAATACATCAGCAAACTCATGCCAAGAATATATGCAACCTGCAAACTGCAATCAAGATACCTATATAAAACCTGTCAATGAAGAACATACATATCTAGGAACTCCCACTACATACGTAATGTCAAAGCATATCAAGTCTATCAATCAAAACTATACATCAAGGTGTGATAAGTGAATAAAAGCATGAAGTACCAAGAACAATAACAGTGATCCACACATACAACCCAAAGAGTTGCATAATCTCTCACAACATGTTGCCACCATTCTCCAAAAACATGAACAACTAGGAAGGAACCATGAAGAAAGAAAAATTTAAATCATAATTTCCTCCTACCAACACCTCAAAAGTGTATTGTTGTTTCAAGTATGATCTCCTAACAACCCCAAACAAAAAGACTCAACAACATCCATAACACCCAATCTCATAGATCAAGTACAACATACGAATCAATGTAACAATGCCAACATAAATGTAAGCCTCTCTAATCAAGAAGATCAAACTCAAAGTAACCATCCCCAAAACTGAAAAATCAGCCCATAAACCATCTCCTAACAATCCTCATCAAATAATGATATCATAAGCTCAAATGCACAAGGAGATAACCATGCCATAACATCCCTCAAAATGAATCCTCTAGAAATAACTATCCATAGCTCAAGATCCATATCTATGAAAGATAAAGCATATTAACTCATGCTAAACCATCCTCAAATGAGTATCCAAAACACCATGAATTAACTCAATCCCATGAGAAATCAAAGCATGAAACATAGCACACATGAAAGATATAATGGGAAAATACCTCTCAAATAATAAGTTACCAAGTAGACCAAGAGTGGGGAATGAGAATGCTCCTCCAGAATAACCAAGTCATCATGACTCACTCAAAGAAAATTTTCCTCTATGATTCCATCATAAATTCATGTCCATATCCAAGTGAAAGTCCCTCGGTCTTCTTGCTGAAACCTCCAAAGAGTAACTATCTCAAGAAAGTGTCTATAATCACAAGGGAACTCCAACCATCACCTACATCTCTAAGTATCCATGAGCAACTATAACCAATCAATCCATGCCAAACTCTAAATACAAAATAACACCATCATGAAGTAATCAAGAAAATGATCAATGTACTCAATACAAAGAGAACTACCACGATCAATGTTAAAGCTCCAACTGTAGAATTAGGAACCTATCATGACAACATGATCTAACCATATCCTCCTAGGAGATTACATGCACCAAAACATATATCTTGGCCACAAGAGAACACATATGATGCCAAAACTCTAAGCTATCATCAAGAGTAAACCATAACATAATATCAAACATAATCTAAACCAAGAAACCATGCTTCCAATCACATGAAGATAACCATACCCAATGATGCATCCATGTCACTGGCAATAACTCTCACTGAGCTGTGGTGTGAGCTGAACATGTTATCATGAATACCATCTCCTCCATGAAGATCATCTAGGTCTGCACACACTCAAATTCAATATGAGTAACATACAAGTGAAACTAAGATCTCTAAGCAAAGAAAATACATACAACCACCATCAAAACATCACAAACCAATCCAACACTACCAAGTCATCACTATCAAAAGCTCCCACTGAAAGTGTATAACCAATGAATGTACCAAGATATCATGACATCATGATCAAACCACATGCTACAAGTCCCATCACATGACTAATCAAGTACTCTAACCATCCATCCTCTCAATCCCAAAGCAACATACCAATGCAAAAATGGCTACAGGAAAGGCCAACTAATGAAATTTACAACAACAATGAATCAAGCCTGGTGGATATAGAAACTCCACATTCGAGACATCCCACTACAACTGAATGGGTGATCAATCCATACAACTGCATAAATCGTAGATCCAACCGCTAAAACATGAAAATCATCATCACATTAGTAACCTGCAAACTGAGATATCGAAGAAGATAATCTTGTAGATATCAAGAATCAAACACTAAATCAACCATAGATTTTATTTTCCAACGATGTCCACAAATGTGTAATCATAATCAAGGAACCAAATAAGCATCAATAAGAAAAGAACTATCTCCTAATACCAAACTATATCACCACCAAAAACTACATACATGATTGTATTGTTCCAATGCATCAAATGTACCTTCATATCCATGACACCATAACCATAGCCAATGTTGTACCTACACTCAACTATCACCCATACAAGTCTCCAAGTCTCAAACCATGTCCAACCATGTCCTCAAAACTTAAGACAACCTGTGTACCTGTCACCATAAAAATCCCAACTCTCAAAAACACCTGTAAACCTATACTTGGAAGCACCAATGATGCAGGAGCATCCAGTGGTGTAAGGGCAATCTTGCATCACCCAAAAATAGTTAAATTTCAAGTTTCTTGGTTTTTAGATGTTTTTACATTTTTGGATACCCTTTTCGTCATAATGAAATTCCCAATTTACAGTTTTTATTTTCTATTCCTGGGTGGAAAGATATTGCAGTTTTAGTTTCCTAGATTTGCATCTTAAAATCTTTTGAGTTAGATTTGAGGCACTTAGAGTTCCCGGATTGGCCCTAAAACTTTCCAAAATTGGTGTAGCAATTTCAAGCGCGTTATTGACTTTGTGACCTTTCCAATGGTTCAAATGGTTTGTGAATTGGAGTCCTGGATCAAAAGTTATGGCCCCGGGAAGTTGGCGCACTTTCTAGAAGATACAATTGCAAATACTCTTTTGAAATTTGAACTTCATGTTGTAAATTTTTGGTGCCAAACCACCTAAACTCAAATTTGAATGTTGCTTTGGCTCCAAACTAAAGAGGAGCTCTATTTATGGGCGGGTTTCTAATTTTTGGGTAACTTTTTGTGGGACAAGCTTGCATATTGAGAAAGGGTGATTTTGTAGTTTTCTGTAACTTGCATGTGTTGTAGAACTTGGGGATTTGAGATCCTCTGCTTGTAAGAAGCTCTATTTTTTGAATAATAAAATTATTCTCTTATTTGTGGGTTATTTTCTAAGGCTCAGGTTGTGCCCTCATCAAGTGGTATCAGAGTGGATTTTCTTGAGTGTGTGGACGGATCGCCGATCGTGAGGCAGTTCAGACGAGGACCATGGTTGTGGGTCAAGGTCAAGAAAGATGCCTCCAAGAGTGATTCTTGGTAGGCATGGTGGTTCCAGAGTTGGTTGAGGTGGCAGAAATGTTGGTGGAAGAGATGCACTGGCAGCCCTCCAGAGACAGATTGACGTATTACAAGAGTAGTTGAGAAGAGGGTTAAACCTGAGGGAGGAAAGTGAGGATGAAGGAGAGGAAGAAGGTTCAAATATAGTAGAGGAAGAAGAAGCAATTGATTGAGACCAAATGTGGCTAATAAGGGCCATTTCGAAGATCAGGAAAAGACCCAGAGCAGAAGTCCCCAGTTATTCTGGAAGTTTGAACCCAGAAGAGTTGATCGATTGGATCAACGAGCTAGAAGAATATTTTGAGTATGAGGAAATAGAGGACCCAGATCGGGTTAAGTTTGCAAAAATGAAGCTAAAGGGCCATGCCAGTATTTG
>VDFB02161353.1:0-33085 GCA_007258455.2 Sequoia sempervirens | reverse complement strand
TGTCGACATTGGACAAGGTTTTTGAGGTTGAGGTTGATATAAATAAGTGATGTGTTGTTGTGAGTTGAAGGTAGGAAATAAGTGAGAAGCAAGATAGATGTATGATTGATGCGAGTGATGTGTGTGATGCAAATTTGAGCAGAGCAGTGTGAATTTCAGTGTTAGGGTTCTTGAAGGCAGTGAGCTGAAGGCATCTGAAATCATTCAAGCAAGGCTGCAAGATTGTTCCAAGGATCATTTTGGTGGATTCCTTGTTGCATTGAGAAAGTGTTCTTTGTGTAACATTCTTCTTCTATCTTCTTGTATTTCTTTTTGTGGTAGTGAGCCCTGGTTTTGAGCCTTTTTGGATAGTGTGTCCTATTTTGGCAATGAGCCCTTGTACCAGTTTTGCAATTACTTATATTGTGAGATAATCCTCACCATGGTTTTTCCTCATTGGGTTTTCCACGCAAATCTGATGTTCTCTTGTGTATGGTGTTGCTATTTTATTTTTTGTTATCTACATTTCATGTTTAATCACATTAACATAATAAGGGTTTAATGAATGCTTGTGGATATAATTACTGTTGAAGGATTTGAAGGTTTGATTTGATGCAACTGATTCACCCCCTCTCCTCATAGTTGTGATCTTCATTCAAAAATTGGTATCAGAGAGGTTCCTTGGAGAAGAGCTTAACCACTTGAGGTAGATTTAGGATAGTGAACAAGGTTACTTTGGAATGCCCCAAATTCGATGGCACAAAATTTTCATTTTAGAAGACAAAGATGAAAGGACATCTGACAACTCAGGGATTTGAGGTTGAAAAGGCTTATTGAACGACATATAATCCACTTGTAAATGGTCCAAGTATAAGTGCAAACATCAAGGCACATGAGATCAATGCTAAGGAAAATTATTATTGTGAATAGTCTTTCAAATATTGAATTAGTAAAAGTTATGAGTTTGAAGAATGCTAAAGAGGTTTGGGATAAGTTAGAAAGAATTTATGAATGATATGAAAAAGTCAAAAAAGAAAAGTTTTAGAATTTGGAGGCACAATTTGAGGCCTTGCATATATCTAAAGATGAAACAATAAAAATCTACGTGTAGAGAGTTGATGAGTTGGTGAGTGCAATGAGAGGTCTTGGTGCACAAGTCAAGGAATCTAAAGTCATAAAGAAAGTTCTCAGATCTCTTCCTGAGTCTTATAGTGAAAATGTGTATTCTATTGAGGAAATTGCAAATCTTGATACTTATTCTAGAGATCAAATGATTGGTACACTAACTTCTTTTGAAATGAGGGAAAAAGGTTTGAAAAATGGTATAGTTGTAAGGACTGCTTTCAAAGTTGGAGTATCATAAAAGGTGGAAGATTTAGATAAGGAAGATCTTGATGATGTGGAAGCTAATTTCATAAGAAGAATGAAGAATGACACTAGTAAGTACAAAGGTAAATTAACTTTCAATTTTTTAGCTATGGTGATATAGGGCATTATGCTTCTAGATGTCCGAGGAGAGTTGTAAACAATAAGATTAAGGAGAATAAATGAAAGATGATTAAAAAAGCTTATTGTGTTAGAGAAGATGTTGGTATTTCTGATGATGAATCTGATTATGGAGACTTCGATGACAATGAATGCTTGTTCCTAGCTATAAAAGAAGAACCTAGTTCTACTAACTCTAAAAGTTGTGTGAAGGAATGCATTCTAGAGAAGAAGGATAAGGTTGAAGGCACTTTGGTATCTGCTTTTCATGTTAAAGATGATAAGAATTATTGGATTGTTGATAGTGACTTCTCTAATCACATGACTAAAGTCAAGAGTAAGTTCGTTAAACTTAAAAAATATGATGGAGGACTAGTTAAATTTGGAGATGATTCAAGAGCTAAGACTTGTGGAATAGGTTCAATCAATTTTGATGGCAAGAATAACACTGATAATGTTTACTATGCTAAAGGTTCAAGGCATAACCTTTTGAATGTTGGAAAATTGTATAGAAAGGGACACAATATTGTGTTTAATGATGAAACATGTGATATCATAAAATCTATCATTACTAAACTAGATCTATTCCATGCAAAATTGGGAATTCCATGGCTAAATCAAATGGAATTATTCACCTATGTTGTTCATAAATTCATATTTTCCACATGATGATATAATATACTATCCAAAATACTAGATACAAACCACTCATGTCTTGTGGAGGATTTTCCCTTGATCATTTTTAGACTTTATCTCTATGACACTTAGAAACTCATGGGAACATTTTACTCAAAGTATATTCAAATTTAAAAGAGTTATTTAGGATCCTCTTCTTCAACACCTTCTTCCTCTTCTCCTATGGTTGCTTCCCCTTTGCTCACTCATCTGCCATAGTCAACTTGTGTCACTATGCCTACTACCACAGTGGTTAGGGATAAGGATTCTCCATTTGGAAAACCTCCCATCCCCCCCTAAGATATTACAACCTCCAACTATGCCTCATATCCTTCACCTATCACTAAGAAATAATGAGGAAAATCACCCTTGATGCACAAATCTTATCCCTAGATCTTATGTCCTCTCATGGTTCTTACTATTCTAGACCTACTCCTATGAAAGTAAAGGGAAAGAAAACCATAGGATAGGAATCCTTCTATGTATTGATAGAAGCTTTCCTCTAAGTGGCACCTTTTGTTCCTCCACCCATCTCTATGAAAAAGAGGAAAGAAACCCACAACAAATAGGTTTGGTTGTGTGCACCCTAGGTTTCTTGACCTCCCCCATCTAGGACTATTCCTCCTCCCATTCTAGACATGAGGATAGTCCCATAATAGGGTAAAAGATAACTTGTTCCTCCTCCTACAAATACATCCAAGTCCCATCACCAAATAAACTAGCTTGGACATGAATGCAAGCATCATTGGCATGCACTAGATCACGAGCAAGACATTATGGAGATTCTTGCAACCAAGAATCTCCATCCCATGTGACTACCTCTTGATTTTTTCATTCCCCTATCTCCTCATTCTAACCTCCTCATGTTTTTCATGTAGCTCCTTTTATCCCTTTTCATGACTTGGACAAGCCTCACCCCAAAAGGGTGTAGATTGTCTTGAATCCTTTGATGAATCCAATTCTCATTCCCAATATTCTAGATACTTCCCCTTTCTCCATGCCATTGGATATGCCTAATATGAGTGTCATCTCTAATTCCACATTTTCTTCCCTTGTCCAATTTTAGTGCACCCACCATAAATTTTTTCCCAATATTCTCCATCCTACCAATATAGACATTGGTATTCCCCACTCACCTCCAAAATAAAATGAGAACATTGTCCCAATCTACCATATCATAATTAAAAAACTTAACCCACCTTCTTTGTCATCTCCATACCACTCTACATCTATTATCTTCATAGAAGAAATCATAACTTCTTTTGGTCCTACCATTGCTCCCATTTAGGATGTTAGTAGTGATTTTCCTCTTGTCACATATCTTGATAGTGATTAACCTATGTCTTCTCCCAACAAGTGCTTGTTTGAATCCTTCATGGATACTCTAGTGTTGTCCTCAATCTTCATAAGTTCAGGAAGACACTATACTTGCAACTAGTTTCTTGGCTCTTTCTCTAAGTGATATGCCTAGTAATTCCCTAACCATTCTTCCTCTTCAAGCTCATCCTCCCTTACCACATGATCAATATTTAGGAGAACGATATCTTGTTTGATGAAGACCCTTAGGGTAGTAACTTCATATCCTTAGATTTTAGATATTTTCCTATTTATTTTGTGATCCTCATACATGGTTGTCCATATTTATTAATCTCTCTTGGAGGACCCATGATACCCTTTTAGGTACATGGATTACATGGTAGATGAAATTTTATGAAATTCCTCTATTTGTATCTAAATTCTCCTTTATGTTATTGACTTTTGGGTGCAATGTAAAATGTTAAGGCAATTAGACCTCTTCCATGTTGACCCATATTTTTTATTAATTTATTTTCATGTGTCATTCTTCATTTGTACTCATATATCCACAAGGCTTGGGGAATGATAACTTTTAACTCCTTCCTCTATTGATCTACATGATTATCTATTAAATATTTATATTGATCCTAGGTTTGTGGATACCTCAGTGTGTGTGTTTCAAGTGATGTTTTATTTTCCATGTGACATCCCTATATTGTATGATGTCATTCCATAAAAATAACAATATATATTTAATTCCCACAATATCCTTATAGGTGTTTTATGTATTAAAAATATCTCTTTCTGCCCTATTTTTTCTTAAAATAACTTTCATTCTTTGTTTCATGCAATTATTGTAAGGGGGCTCTCATTACACACACCTCACTTTTGTAATCTCTAGAGCATTGCTAAATATTTTTTAATTTTCATAGCTTTTGTAGCATATGAGCCACCTAGCATAATGCAACTTTCTATCCTATGGGTCCTCATATGTCCTACCTTTTTCTATGGTTATCCTACAATGTAGCTTTTAGTAACCATGGTCAATCAAAATCGTTGTATGGAATCTAGCATAACAAAACTTGCTAGCCATACTTGGTATTATTTCTAGAAACATATTGCTAAAAAACACCTCTCTATTCATCTCCTTCATGCTCCTTTTCTATTTTATTTTCCCGAGTGTTTTTCTCTACATGTTCATTATGCATGAGTTTTCATATTATGTTTTCTTTGTACATAGTATATTTTTTAGCTAACATTTTGTTCTATATTTTTTGTACAATGTTTATCTCTTGTGCAAGATATTTTGGTTATTTTGTAGCTCTTCTTTCTAGGGCCATATCCACCTCTCTTGAAGACCTTGCATCCTCTATAATATCCTCGAATAAAATTTTATATTTTTGTATTTACTTTAGCATGTATATTTAGTCTAGCTAATATGTCTACTAAATTTGGGGCAAAATGTAGTGTCAAATATTGCACACCCTTGTAATTTCACACTATGTCATCTCCTCACTTCAACTCTCTAATATAGGACATCTCAAATATAAATTGTTAGTACTTGGATTCTATCTTTTTGGCATTTTTATGATAATTTAGGTTTTCCAAGTCTAAATTTTTTTGAATAGGACTACAATGTGTGGAGATTCATGTGATATACTAATATTCTTAAAAAATTCATAATTCCAGTGGCCATTTGAGTGTTACCTTCCCATTAAAAATTTAGAAAGCAACACTCTTGCATCTTATTTTGATTGGTAATGCTTCTTGAACTTTCCCTTTTGGTCTCTCAAGTTGATTTTTCATGGGGATTTTCTCTTCTTTCTTTTCAACTTAGAAGAAGATTTTTTCATTTTTTTCTCAAAAAACTAGCAAGCTACATGATCATACCACCTTTGTGCATGTAATCTCTTTAGTATTTTTACAAATATTATCTTTGTGACATTATGGAAAACAATAGGATCAAGGAAACAACATTCTTCTTGGGAGTTTTTGCAAGCTTCTAGGTGATTTTATTCTTGAAATAAATTGTTACCTTACTCTTTTCTTTTTCTAGTTTTCATATGTAAAATCTCAAGTACTAGCATAGTGTATTTGAGATTTTCTATATTTCAATTATCCATATTTTCAATTTAAATTATTTTCAAATATTATAAAATATATAGGTTATTATGAAGGTTGAAATACCAAAATGTTTGACTAAGACAAGCCCCTCAAATAGCCACCAAAAATGAATTGTTTTCTTGTTGTTGTTGTTTGTAGGTTCTTGTTTGGAGAGGAAGTGTTATTTGGTGATATATTTCCTAACTCTTCTCAAGTATGATTTTAATATTTTATTTTTACTATTTGGATAGTTAGTTTTATTTTCATTTTCATCATTTTGAATACTATGTGTAGTTTAAAAAATCATCTTTTTCATTTTATGTATATAGCAAACGTATTTGTGTCTAGAAATTTTTTTTGTTGAGCATCTAGAGTGGAAGACAACCTGAAAATGCTAGTGTTTGAGGTAGAGGGTTCCAAAAAATATCTATATGTTCCTCATGTTTAGTAGTTATTTGTTTCTTTTGGAATAAAGTTGAAATTTCTCTTCTATAAAGAGATATTTTTACCAGCTTCTTGTAATTGGTCATTTCATATTATAATTTGTAATTTTCTATTTAATTACAAATTCTATATAAAAAGAATAACTAAGGAATATTTAGGAGGACCTAAGCTATTGGTTTATCCTAGTGTAAATAGAGTAAAGATATCTCTCAAAGGGAAGGAATTCCCTTTGAAGTAGTTAATTTTTTCCCATTTACAGCTAAATCTAGGCTTAAATAAGCTCACTAAGGGTATCCTTGATATATCTTAAGGGTGCATAGGGCATAATCCATGAAAAAAAATAGAAAAAATTCAAATGTAGAAGAGAGGGTAACCCACTCTCAAAATTATCTTCCCCAAGGTATAAATTTCTTGGTAGCTTAGTCTAAATGATAAAATTACACTTCCAAGAGGCATGCATTTTGATTCACCCTTGCTATTTTACTCTACAATACTAGAGTTTAGGCCATCCCTTGGTGATGAAATCTAAGGTACGTTTGCTAAAAGGAATGATCCAAGTACTTTTGATCAATTGATATCTTATGAAGTGAAAAGGGAGATCAAACACAGGTTGGGTTCCTTAGGATTAAATTTTTTAAAAAAAGAACTAAAAGTGTTTATGCTTCCTAGGATCACCTTTCAATGCAAAGGAAGAGCATACACACTTAAAATCCTTCAAACATAGCAAGAAAAGTTCATTCCTTATATGAAATCAATATGCAACTACTCTATTGATTAAATACAAGGTCTTCAATAAAAATCATACACCAAATATATTAGAAGTTTGATAAAATATTTATTGGAATAATATTTTACTCTTACCATGTTAATTTTTTTCAAAAATGATCATTGGATCAAACATTTTACAATAAATACATTTGTAGTTTCAAAGATTAAAGCCTTTGACACATGATTTATTGTAAGGACAATGTGCTAGAAATGAAATTTAAGTCTCTCCAAAAAAACAAAAATAAATGCCAATACATCAAAAAATGTTACCAAAAAATTCCTCATGATTTTCTATGCATTTTAAAAACAAAATTCACCAAAATTAATCTTTTTTTTTTTTTAAAGTTATATGCATCTGAAGATTGAAAATAAAGAGGGAGTGTGATTGATTAGACCTAACATTCTATGTAGAATATATAAAAACTACCTCATGCTGAGCAAATTATTGTGAATTATCTTTCTAGTGACTATAAAAAATTGAAAATTGTATATACATGCAAAAAGAAATGCTATTTTGAAAAAAAATTATATTGTTTGAAAAACAAGAAAATGTGGGAGGCTTTAGCTAGGTAGTTAAGTTCCTAAAAATAAAAGATTTTAATCAACAAGTAAAATGAAATGAAGTTTTAATAAAATTTTAAATGTATGGAATTTAAAGTATATAACTCAGATAATACAAATCTACACAAATGCATGGATTATCAAAGAAAGAGTCCAAAAAATAAATTATTTTTATTACAAATGTTTTCTTACACCAAAATATGTCATATTATATATTAATTTTATGTCTCAATTCTTTTTGACTCAACCATGAGGTCCATTTTGTAGTAGAAATATCCGTATAAAATATCACTTCCAAATGTGTAAAAAATGCCTATAAAACTACAAGATTAAAACCAAAAAAATCAAGAAAAGCAAGAGTTAGGTTGTTGGTTTATCCAACTAGGCATGTTAGAATGTGAGCAACAAAATGTAAAGGAAAGTATAGATAAATTATATTAAATATTAAAATCCATTTCACATGTAACTATCACCCCAAATTAAGTAAAAAGCTAGAAATATAAATAAAATAAATTATAAACACATTTTACTATATAGTTCTTGCTACACCTTGCACCCAAAAGGTGGTTATACTTCATGATTTTAAGGAATGTGGTTGCTCATACCAATAACATGACAATAATTTTATATTCGGATATATATAAATCCCTTAGGAAGGTTTGTATTTATAGACTCCTAGGAAGATGAATAGATGGTGGAGATCTTTGGAGGGATCAACAATGGAGATTGAATTGGTTGGAAAGTTGTAAGATAGACAGTGGAGATAAAAAGAGATTTTTATAAATCATTTTTAATATTTGGGAGATGGTTATAATATTGGTGGTGGAAAATAAAATAAAAGTTATAATTTTTTTATTATTTTAGGTAGTTTAGTGGAAAAAAGAAGTGGTATTTAATAAATATGTTTTATTAAATCATGTGGAGTGGAAAGGGAACTAGGTTATTAAGACTTACAAAAATGAGTTAGATATTATGGGAATACATGATATAAATAATTAAATGGATAATATTAGGGAAATGTGTATTTTCAAGGTGTCTACAGTTATATATTTATGTTAAACATCACACTTTGAGATGTATTTGTAAACTTTATTCTTATATATAAAATTATCTATATGATTATTGTGATAACTATAGAGAGTTTAAGAGATGAAGAAGAAGATTCATGAAGGATCACTTAGTGAGATAGAAGGTAAAAATGGACCACATAGGAGAATGATAGCTTGAAAATTATTCGGTTATGCCTTAGAAACTAAAATGTAAGCAAGATAGAGTGATAGATTGGGTAGGATTGGTGATCTCATTGCCACCAAATGATAAGGTTAGGCCAAGATATAATGATAATAATATGTCAAATAAAAATAGTTATATGCTTACTGCCTAACCATATGAGGTTCCCACCCAAAACATTAGGTTAAATCCAAATACAAATGTGATGATGAGGGCATCACACCTAGATATATGTGGTTACTACCCAATGGTAAAAGGGGTAGTCCAAATTAAGTGATAATATTACAATGATCAAATAGATAATATATGTGATATGATATCCCTTAAATTTATTGGGAAAAGGAGATAATTGATCAATTTAAAGTAGATGGTAAAGAGGGAAAGGAAAATGTTAAGGTACATGCATAAAAGGAGAATGGTTAGAAAGAGAAATTCATAGTAGATGCGCCAAATGATGGGAAAATGATTAGGGTGTATGATAATAAGTATTTTAATTCAAGGAGGAGTATGAGTAATAGGAATGAGATTTAAGACAAAATTACACAAGGAAAGGGAAGCATATAACTAGGATAATGAGCTCAAACACAAAGGATTAGTATAAGATGAGATGACCCCAAGGAAAGGGACAACATGATAGAGTAAGATAAAGAAAATATGATACCAATAACATGGAGATGTGTACTTGTAAGCAATAAAGAATTAATGACATATAAAGGACACTAAAGTAAAGGCTAAGAAGAGTAAAAACTTAGATTGTGTATGAATATGTTAGGACTATAGTGCTCCACCATATATGTGAATAATGAAGAGGAAATAATGCACTCATGAAATAAAATGAAGAATATATCAAGTATGAAATAAAAAATAATAATTTACACGTGAAATAAATAAATGAAACATGTAAAGACCATAATAACATAAGTAGTCAAGATGGAGAAGATAAACATGTGAGATAGAAGAAGAGAGTGTTGTGTAACACCATAGTGGGTTGATTGAACTGTTGGTTATGGATCATAATCTTGTTGGTTCTAGATCCCATTTCATCGTAGGGGTGTAGAGGGTATCCTCTCCTTTGGGGTTAGGGGGGATGACCCCCCAATAATGGGGTCTAGATTTAGTGCCCCTAAAAGCCACATAATATTTTGATTGTAAATTTGGACCATTCATCATTAGGTCATAGATATGACAATAGAGATTATGTTAGTAATTTTCACCCTAGAAGGAAACCCATCTTTATGATTGCATTATATTATCATTGAGTTTTGTATTGTGTGAGGAGGTTGTGATAGAGAGAAATGAAGTTACAGTATATGTGTTGTAGGTTGCATCCCTTCATTTTGCTTGATAACTAAAAGGAGGGATTGGTTGTTTCTTTGTGGATGTAGCCCATATTAGTTGAACCACATATATTTGCATATTTATGTTTTTATAATTTATTTCTACATTCATTTTATTGAATATTACTTTGTGATCCTATTCCTAACATGAACAACTATATAATATGCAAAAACAAAGCATATAATAGAAGAAAAACAAGGAAGAAAATAAAATAAATTATTAAATTACATTAGTAATAGAATAATACAAATGACTACCAATATGTGAAATTCTATGCTATACTAGTGAAATCTTGGAGCTATGCACATTGATTCTTTGTAACTACATGCATGATAAAAAATATACACAAAACCTAATTGTTAAATAATTACTATGTTATCCCAATTCTATATTTCTCAACCTAAAGAAAAGATCAAAGATCCCTAATATAGAGCACATTCCACTTGTATTTTCATGTAAGAGGAAATTTGATTATTTAAAATAATGTATACTAAGGAAGCTATCTGACCATCAGGGTACCATTTAATAGAGAATAATCTAACCATAAGTAAATTTGACATAACACTATTTTGAACTTCTAGAACAAACATGCTATTAGAAAATGTAATCAAACCATTTGAAAAAATAATGATGATATATTGACCAACCACTTGACATATAAAAATAGTTTATCACTTAGAGTGTATGCATGGGAGATAAGATGAACAATTCAATAAACAATGGGCCTTCAATGTAAAGGATATTGGTTCTCAATAGAGATCAATGTGTGGAACACACAAAACAATGCACATAGAACATAAAAAATCACCCAACACAAAATAATGTGTGGTTATGCCAACACATGGAAAACTATAACAACATAGGGACCACACAAGATAAACTTGAGGTCAAGAAATAAACATCTATTTTGTATGGTGATACAAGATTCTACTAACCCAAAGATGATTTTGTATTAGACACCCTTCATAAGAATATTATGAGTCAAGTGCTCACAATATAGACTATACAATTAATTGATTGAACCAGCCAAGTTGTCTTACTTCAACTTCATAAATCCATGAGTTATCCTTAGGCACATTTTAAGTATAGGAAATAATATTTTATTTAATCTCACACTATTAGTTCTTTGTATCTATGTATAACATCCAATATTTATATAATTTTTACTAAATCTTTAGTATCTCCATTCTCCAATTATGCACTTCATGAGTTGGACATTTGAACCATCAAGCACATGATAGGAATATAGATCAAATATATCACATATCAATAATATATCCAGCCAACACTACCATAATCATTCAAACTTTTTTTCCCCAAAAGGTGGCATGAACTGGTCTTGTTGGGATTTATATTATTATATGTTTCGCTAGGGAGTTTCTCTTTTCTTAGATGCACCATTGCTAACTCACCATGTACAAATAAACCGTATCTTTCTAATTCTCATATGGATGAAACTTATCCTTTTTAGTACTCTCCTCTAATTGCTTCATGACTTGTACATCAAATCCTTCGTGTGCTATGTGAAGTCCTCAAATTTTGTGCTCACATGTATTGCCTTGGCTTGTAATCCTAATATATCTATGATTCCTCATGTGAATGCCACATACACCACTTGAAATGTCATCTTCCCTAATAATTTATCTATCAAGTTATTGTATGCAAAATTTACTTGTACCAATATAGGATCCCTCTATGTAGGCTTCTATCCTACCAAACATTTTTGATTGATAATGTTTACTTATTTATTCATATGTGGGTGATATGTAGAGCTATACCTGAGTTTTGTTCTCAACTTCTTCAACAAAGTGTGCTAGAAATGGCTAAGGAACATGGTATCATTATTTTCTTTAATGCTACATTATAATTTAATGTGACTAAACTATATTCTTGAGGAAAAATCAACTATCTTGCATCATTCAAATTCTAACAAGGAATGAAATGCACAATTTAAAAAAATATCTACCATAAAAAGAATGATTTTTTGTCATTTTGAGTGAATGGAAATCTAAGTATGAAATCCAGGGATAGTTCCTCCTAGATTCTATCTTGCATGGGCAATGGATTATATAGTCCACTATATTTTGCATCATTCCCTTCATTGTTTGACATATCCTACACCTCTCAATGAATCTATCAACATATTTTTGAAATCTTGCCCAGTGATACTTCTCAAACATGTCTTACATCTTGTCTAAACAAAAGTTTCCTTTGATTCTACCTCCATATAAATATTTGATGAGATTGCCCCTCATTTAACTTTTTGGATGCACAATTGTTACCTCTTGAACAAGTATCCCTCTTGAGCAATGTATTCTTCATATGAAATTCTATCACCATCATATGGGATTATTCATGCAAACCATGCATTTAAAATCTAAATTTGTTCTATATAAATCCTTTATTCCCTCCATGTCCACTAGTTTAAACATCATTTAAAACTTGGTCATGATGATCTCTTGCATGACAATTTAGCACAAGGTAATTTATAACCTTGTAGATATTCTACCCACCTTATGTGACTTTAGTTGATATTTACATTACTATTAATGAAATTTATAGCCTTGCGGCTTATGTACCGCATAAAATAATTTGGAAAAGAATAATGCTTTCAATTGCATATGAATCTTTCACTATGGTGTATAATTTCTAGTCTAAGATAAAATATTGTTGATCAGCCTAATTCAACTTCTCCCTAACATATGTGATTGGTATACCCTCCTAACCCAATAAAAAATTGAATATTATTTCACTAGCATTGCAATCAACTTAGAACACCTTCCAAAGTTTGGGATCACATAAGCACAAGCTCCTTTGCCACTTTCTACTTCAAGAGTGTAAAACTCTTGATAGTAGTACTCATTCATTTGAACTCACCCTCTTACATGTGATGCATCAAGGGTGCACACCACTAAAGTTACTTATGAATTTTAATACAAGTACACCATCCCATAGAAATTTTTAGCCTTCATCCTACTTCTTGGCTCAAGACCCTATACAATGGCATCTACCTTGTCAAGATACATTTATAATCCACCTTGAGATATCACAAATTCCAATTATAGTAACTTATTTAATGGAGCTACAATTATTCAGGTTTATGTGTAGGTATTCTCTCCTTAAATATTTCAACACCTATTGTAGGTGTGCATGACACTCCTCCCTTGTCTTGCTAAACACCAAGATTTCATCAATTTAAATAGCCACAAATTTGTTGAAAAATAAATTTAGAGCCTCATTCACTAATCACAAGAACATGTTTGGTGCACTCATTATCCCAAATAACATTACTATATCTATTCATACAATCCTTCCTTTGTTTTGAATGTGATCTTCAATTCACCTCCTTCCTTGATCCTAATTTGATGAAATTCTCTCTTGAGATCTATCTTAGAGAAGTAGCATGGTCCAATCAAGTAATTCATTATGTCTTCTATATGCAACAATGGAAACCTATACTTGATGTTAGTCTTATTGATCATGTGATGATATGTATACATCCTCCATTGTCCATGCTTCTTTGACATGAGTACTACAAGATCTGTGCAAGAACTCAAGCTTTCCCTTATTAGAACTTGCTCCATTAGTTCTTCAATTTGTGCATTAAACTCCACACTCATCTCAAGACTCATTTTGTGTAGTGCTTTTTTGGAAAACTAGAACCTATAATCAAATCCATGCATTGCGATATGTTGCACATCAATGACAATCCATCTAACATTTCTTTTTCAATCATATATAGAATGAACTTCTCAACCAACACAATGAATTTTCACTCCTAAGAGTTGTGTGAGGTTGATTACTAGAACATAACAGTCTTGCAAGTCTCCGACCTTCTTGAGAAAATATTTTGTTGACAATCGACAATGCATTGTCCTTTTGTGTAGACTCAACTTTATTATTCATGGAAACTAACTCAAACTTCCTACCATCCTACCTAATCATGAAGGTGTTCTTGTGCCCACCATGAATAGTGCACTAATTGTGTTGTTGTGACCTTCCTAGTAACACATGGTAAGCATGCATCAAAATCATGTCATACTATACATTAGCCACATATCCTCCAATAGAAAATGCAACTTGACATTGTTTTTGTTACTACGAGTTATTATCACTTCCACAACCAAGAGATGTTGTATGGTATTGGGAACATGACCATCTTCAACCCCAACATTTCCACCATCTTCATGGATATGAAATGGGTAGGTTTCAATAAAATTTGAAACTGAATTATTTAATTTCAAGCATTAATTTTGAATGGTGTGAGGTAACTCTTGCATGTTGCAAGATGGAACTTAGGTATGAAGTTGCTAATATCAAGGTGGGTAATGAATTTATGGTTATAAGTGCATGCATTAGTATATAAATGATGGATGCATATAAATAAGTGTAGTAAAATATGAAATCATCGTAGTATATATAATTGAAGAAGGATGATGGGGCGGAGGGCCTAGCTCGATTGGCTAAAGCATCCTGTTGCAGGCAAGAGGTCACGAGGTCTAGTCTCCCCCAAAACCCATGGTATCGGAGGGCGTGTCGTGCCAGCGCCACCGGTCATGTGAAAATTTTTTACTAGGTGCATTGCAGTTTATAGGGGGATGGATACCTAACCGATTCTTGTAGTCTAAAAAAATTCAAAAATTCAAAAAAAAAAAAATTGAAGAAGGATGATGGATCAAAAAATGAACCCAACTTCATACAAAATTGTATCTTTTGCCAGTATATACTTATACTAAACTATTTCATCAAAATAAATCCAAAACTAATTAAGAATTTGCATAATTCTACAAATATCAATATTATATATTTTTTTAATATATTTAATTTAAAAAAATCAAAGTACAATTTCTCCTTTTTAACTTCAAAGCTCATTTCCTTTACATAAATACTAAATGCAATGAGAGAATTATATGAACTCCAAGCCTCCCTACCTTAAAAGATGTGTAGAAACTATGTGTAAAATAACTACTCAAACTGCAGCTTATAGTTTCGGTAATATCTCTATAAAAGTAGGTATGAGTTTTCCACAGTCCATCAGATTAGTGTAATACAAGCTTCTGGCTTAAACTGTGTATGTTTTTCGCTCGACCTTTCGGATCACACTTAGTGATCCATATGATGAAGAAGAACAAAGTGATCTAAAATGTTGAACTAAAAATATACACAATTTAAACCAAAAGCTTGTATTGTACTAATCTCTGTAAATTCACAAACAAAATTGCATGAGCTCTGCTAGGCCACAAGTGACCTGAAGAAACTACGTGGAATATCAACTCAAAACATACTTTAATTGCCTTTGAATCAAAATTCTTTTGACTACTAGTGCAGACCCCTCCCCCGTGGTCGGCTTTAACTCTGAAAAACAAAGAGAAAAGGTAGTAGAGAAGAATAACTTGTTCCATCAGGTTACTTATTCTCTTTTGGACACGCAAAAAAATAAATATGAAATTCTAAATCAAACAAGTTCACAATCCCTCCCTTATAAATATGGAATATAGATGAGCTCAGAACTATATCACCACAAGATCTATTTGTACCATTTGTCTATCACATTTTGCAGGCTTAGCTTTTTAACAGTTTCCATTTGAAGCATATATAATATAACAATATTGTTCTACCTTTGGAATGACTTTCATCAATAGGATTAGAATGATGATTCCACAGATGCTATCAAGGTTGTGGTCATACTTTGTGTTTCTGTCCAGCAAGAAGGCAAGGCTCACAGGGCAGTCCCCTGATGGAAGAGAAACAGCCATGCTTCACTATGTTCTGAAGAAGGCAGAGGAAGAAAATGCAGAGGCTGTGTTGGGTGCCATTGATGATTACAGCCAAAGTGTTTGGATGATGAACATTGGCAAGCAGAAGGGCTCCATTCTGGAATCTGTAGTGCAGAGATGTGAACCCAGATTGGCTTTAGAGCTGGGAACTTATTGTGGGTATTCAGCCATTCGAATTGCTTCCAAGATGACAAAGCCTGACAGCAAGCTGATCTCTATAGAAATAAACCCAAATAATTGTAATGTTGCCAAAGCAATTATAAATCATGCAGGTAAGTTATTATAGTTTTTCTTTTCTTTGGCTGTTATTGTAAACATCAGGATGCTGACAATGTTTGAGAGTTTAAATTCACCCCCAAAGACCAGACATGGGTTTTCTCTTAGGCACTTAACTTTCATTTGAAGTTATATACAAACTACTGAAATCCTTGAAAGCCTTTTAAGGAATCTTTATTTTTGAAGATATCTTTGGAAGTGTAAAGTCATCTCAAAGACCAAACAGAGGTTTTTCTCTGAGACAGTTACTTTCATTTGAAATCATTGACAAATTGCATAAATTCTTGAGAGCCTTTCAAAGGATCTCTCTGTAATTGATTTCTCATGTTTTGATATTCCTTAGACTTAAAATCATGAAAATTGAAGTACCCAAGAAAGAAAATGAAAACAGATTAAGTTATTCAACATGGCCTTAATTTGCCTACTATTTAAATGTAAGTTTAATTAGGGCCCATCAATCTGCCTCATTCTAAGTATTAAGGCATTAAAAGTTATTTCAAAGTGGTGAGACAGGGCTTTACCAAGAGGCCTTCAAAATTTCCTGGGCCAAGTGTTTTTGAGTGAGAGTAATAGAAACATGGGTATTTTAGATGATGTCAATGTTATTTCTGTAAGTGTTAATGAAATGTATGAGTGCTCAGTAGGTCATTTATATTTATAAAAAATAAATTGTGAAAAATTAATTTTTGAAAATATATAATAAACATAAAATAAAATATTTGCAATCATAAAAAATATTCTTATAAATTATAAATTAATGTGAATCTATTTTTACTCACGGAAAAATGGAAAATTGGATCATTTATTAAAAATATATATAGATTAATATAAATTGATTCAATTTTTTTTAACTATATCCAAACAAATCATCTCACAATTAATTAACTAGATATTACTTTGCTCCACTAAATGTTTAGCTTGTCTTCATAATTGTAGATCTTGTTTTAGAGCTCAATTTCTTGAGATTGAATGCTGAACACTGTGTTTAACAGTTTTTGCTCCTTTTTCTGGTTTGTTTTGGTCTCAGGGCTTGCATCAAAGGTGGATGTCATGGAAGGAACACTAAGTGACAGATTGGAGGACTTGTGTGAGATCTTAGATGATGAGGAGGTTCCACACTTTGATTTTCTTTTGATGGATCACTCCAAACAATGTTACTTGTCAGATTTCCTGCTGCTTAAGGAGAGAGGAATGATTGGAAAAGGAACTATCATTGTGTCCAACAATGTGGGTTCTGATTTCTTCAACTATCTGCGAACTAGCAGTGATGAATTGGAGAGTGAAGAGCACAGGTGTGGTGCAGAGTACATGAGTCTGCTTCCATCTACTGTCACTGTTTCCACTTTCAAGGCAGATCTCCCCAAATTCATTAGGACATAAGCTTTAGGTATTAAATATGTTTTCAGTAGAAAGTCAGTCCTTGAAATAGAGGTAGAAGTAGGTGTTCAGTCGTCCTTGGAAGTTGTTTATATTTTTTTCCGCATATGGGAATAAATGTGTTTTTCTGTAATTTGTAACATGATATTTTTCGTACTCAAACTTTGAGGTGGAATTATTAGCTTATGCAATCCTTTGTAACTGGTAACAGAGTTCACATAGTAATAAAAACATATTTTTCTTTTAGAAATGCAAAGAAATCATGATATATTCAGATATGCAACATAAGTAAGATCAAAAGGAAATTCACGTCCACCATATGCTTATGATTTTACTAATTCTTGGAATTGGATGTTCTTCTATTACGTTTTATACTAATTTGGAAGTCATTGTAATGATGGAAGCCTTAAAAATAAGGCCATTGCTAATTCATCCAAGAGAGTTTAGTAATATCAATTTGTCACATTTTTGTGCATGGAATATTTGGTTGTTTTATATATTAATCTTTGTTCTTCTTATAAAGAGGTATGTATATATATATCTTAATTTGTCACATTTCTTGTATATGAGATATTTGGTTGTTTTATACTAATCTTGAGTATGTATACATAAATCAATTTGTCGCATTCCTTGTGCATGTGATATTTGGTTGCTTTATACTAATCTTTGTTCTTCTTATAAAGGGGTATGCATACATATACCGATTTGTCACATTCCTTGTGCATGAGATATTTGGTTGCTTTATACTTATCTTTGTTCTTCTTATAAAAGAGTATGTATACATATGTGTAAAGCTAAAGGAACTTTTGTGAAGTGTGATTTTAGGTTAATCAGATAAGATGTATATGTTTATATATGGAAATTAAATAGAAAATAAGTTATTTAGTTTTATTACAAAAAAGTGAATGTAATCTAAAACGAAATAAAAAATTTAGTGTTTCAAGATTAGGAATGAACGATATCAATTTATTATTCAACTTGGAATTAGAGTATTTGTTTTTATTTATGTAGGGTTGAGTCTTGACATCAGATTTGATTTAACAATTGTAGAAATGTCCTACATCTACAAACTTGATCTTGTTGAGAAGGTGTTATACACCTCGCATATATAAATATTTTATGTTTTGTAATGTTGTAGTCTATGCCAAAATGGAATCCACACATTGACATTGAGCAATTATTTTCTAAGTAAGGTTATATATGACATTACAAGTATATTTAATGTAGTTGACATAATACCAGATTTTGGTTTAGTGAGTACATAGTCAATGGATGTATTGAGTGAATGAATTTAATGTGTACCAATTTCTACGTACTTACACTGCAGAGTATCAGATCCTTAGACATAAAAATTGTAAATTATATGCTCATCTCTACTTTCTACCAATAAACAACTAAGCATTTTTTGTAATTTGCTTCTCGAGTTCCAATCTCCACCAACATTACAAAGCAGAACTCCATAACCTTTTCATAGGTGAACAACATTTGTAAATTGCTTCTTTAACATAAAAGAGTGGTAAATTTTTTATTAAAACAAGAAGAAGTACAAAGCAAGGGCATCACATAGCCCTATCAAGCTCCACCAAATGATCCAACTATTGAGACAAATCTGGGGGTAACTGACCCCGGTCCACCAAATTCCAATCATGAATATGGTTAGAAGCCCATTTAGCCAAGCAATCAACAACAATATTCCATTCTCTAGGAATATGAGTGAAACAAACAGACTCTAGAGAAGCACAAAGGTTAAAAATCTAATCAACAATCAAAGCCAAATGCCAACTAACATCCTCTAGATGTTGCCTATTCAACAAGTTCACCACAACCTAGGAATCATACTCACATATGATCCTTTGCCATCCTAAATAACTTCCACGCTCCATAGCCGATAAAATGGCTCAAGCCTCCATTAAATTATTAGTATGAAGACCCTTATAAATAGAGAAGATAAACTAAACATCTCCAAAGCTGTCCCGACCAACACCACCAATTCCAACATGACCCGAGTTTCCTCAAGAAGAGCCATCTGTGTTGATTTTTAAAATGTCCTAAGGTGGAGGAGACCATCTCCTCTCCCTATTCACCTTCGAGGTAGGATGACGACATCTGTTACGTATGAGCTATCTTTGTGGAGGAGGAAGATGAAGATGATTATAACAACCAACCTCACAAGGAGCCATTGATGCAGTCAGATAACACTTTGCCGCAACAGTCTCTCCCACATAATGCAATTTTTTTCACCACAAGTGGGGGGCCACCAACATCACATCCTAAAAAATACAATGATTCCTCTCCAACCAAAGGTTTTAGATAATAAAGGATGGGCCAAGAGCCCGAGCAACTTGAAGAAAGGAAGTAGAAATAGGGGCCTTGCCCCACCGATCCACAAACTCACCCAGCAAAGAAACATGCCTACAAGGCATATTCCACACCCCCCACCAAAAATGCCAAATCTCCCTAGCATAGAAACATTGGAAGAAGAGATGAGAGACACTCTCCTCACAAATACGACACAAAACACACATTGAAGGGCCTTGGAAACCCTGCTTACATAAATTATCCCAAGTTAGACACTGGTTTTGAGCAACTAGCCACATGAAAAAAATTGCACTTGGGCCATGACAACTTATGCCAAACTTGCTTCCACCAAGGGACCTCAATATCCCCAAACAAATGCCTACCAAGCTGCTTATAACCAGCAGACACAAAGTACTTCCTGGACAAATCATAACCATCTCAAGCTAGGACATTAGGTCCCCTCAAAGAATTACAAGCACAGGAAGCCAGAATTTGAGCTAGCTCACACCCATCCTCCTCAGACTCAGGTGGCCACTTAGAAGGATGCTTCCAATGAAAGCTTACAACTGATCCACAATGTTGTGCAACCTTATAATACTCAAAAGTATCCCAACCAACTGCAGTAAAAATATCAGAGAGGGACTGGGGGTGAGGAAAAGTAGAGAGAATAGGTGGATGACCATCCCAAGAATCTAACCAAAAAAGAGTCTGTGACCTCGAATGACAAATCCAAAAAAGTGCCCCCTTAATCAAATTTTCTCCCACTTTCAAAGTTTGCCAAATCATAGAATCACTCCCCTTGAGAGGATAGTGAGGAACCTCAAAAGAAGCAACACTCCTAAAATATTTATGATTGAGAATATGGTCCCATAACTGGTGTTAATTGGTACACCAATGCCAATAAAGCTTAGCAGCAAGGACTTTCCCATTCAAAATAACAAAATGTAAACCAAGACCACCCTCCTACTTTGGTCTACACATAGATTCCCACTTAACAAGGCTCCACTTAGTAGACAACAAGTTACCACTCCAAAGAAATTGATATGAGAGAACATAAAATTCCCTAAGGAGATACATAGGAGCCACTTGAACAAAGTATTTGTAAATGGGTAGGGCCTAGATAATTGACTTGAGAAGAGTCACTCTAGTAGCTGTAGACAACCACCGATGAGTCCAATGATGACATTTTGCCTCATCTTATCAAGCAACATCTGCCATGAGGACCTAGGCTAACGACCAACAATAGGAATACCCAAATAGACAAAGGGAAGAAACCCAATCTGAAATCGCAAAATAGCTGCAATCCGCCATTGAATAGCCTAGGGAGTATTAAAAAAGAAACTAGAAGACTTCTGCTCATTGACTTTTTGACCTGAAGCAACAAGGTAGATATCTAAAGCTTTCCTAAAGGATTTCGCTTCCCGAATGCAAGCCAACCCCATAAGAGAGGTGTCATCCACAAACTGGAGATGATAAAGCATTGGCAGACCCAAACCCCACTACCAACCATGAATCAAGCCTTGAGAAACTCGAAATTTAAGAAATTGACCCAACCCCTTCACCAATATAATGAATAGATAAGGAGAGAATGGATCCCCATGACGAAGGCCCAGCACCAAAAAGCTCTAAAGGTTCACCGGTAATAACCAAAAAATAGGGAAGATGATGGAGTGCGACCCAATTTTTTCAAATTTTCAACAAACACACCAGCACAATAAGCACCCGTTAAGGTTAGCTTAAACCAAAACCAGCAATTGGAAGGTAACTCTTTGCCAAGAATGCGCACTCAATCTCGAGATGAGAATGATGCTGTCATATGGCAAGAGGGTCATCAGTAGCGTCTTGAAGTATTACAATGCTGAAAGTAAACTCAACACCAAGAATGTGCTCTCCAACCCAAGGTGGGAATGGCGCTACCATATGGCGGAGGTACTATGAAAAGTAATGCAATGTTGGAAAGTAAACTCGACACCAAGCATGTGCACTCCAAACCCAAGACGGGAATGGCACTATCATATGGTGGAGAATCTATTGATAACAATACAGTGCTGAAAGTAACTCAATCATCAAGCACGTGCACTCCAAGCCCAAGGTGAGCAAGGCGCTATTATATGATGATGAGGATCTATGCAATACAATGAAAGACTGAGCGGGACCAATCTCTTCCACAACCATGGGAATTACAATAGACTGAGCAAAGACTAGTCTCTTCCACTAACGTGGGAAAATATGAAATTGCAAGAATTAAAATAGCTGAACAGTACTACTGTAGCAACCTTACAATATGAGTTTCTCCTGCAAATATCATTGTATTTGAAATGTCTCAATGCTGCAATGAAGTATTATATCTCTCCTATCATCAAATTACTCAACCCACAAAAAACCCAACCCAAAAGATAAACTTCTACAATCTGATTTTGACAGACCAGAAACTGAAACTGCACAAACCAACAACTACAAAACTCACTAAAATGCTCGTAACTTCCTCAAAACTACTCCAAATGACGTGAGACCAAGTGCAATGAACTCCTAGGAAGATGGTGATCAAGTTAGGACCAAGAAATGACTGCAACAACCACTCAATGAATTATCTAAACATTTGCCAGGCATGATAAAGTAGAGCGGTCTCAAGAAGAGCGACTTCTGCAAAATAAAATCCAAATCTTCATTTTAAAATCTGAAACTCTCCAAAAGGGGGCGCCCAGGGATGACAATGACATATGCAAACTACCAGAACAATATAAAATTTATTCTATGACTTATGAATAAAAACTACTTTCAGCTATGAGTGGACCAGCAACTCAAAAACTATCAAAACTACAAGAAACTCAAATACAATGTGCTCAATCTGCTCTCAAGAGTCAAGACAGCCATCATCTTAGCTAGTTGCTATCTTTCAAGCAAGAAACTAAGCCAAAGCTAGGAGGTATGCATTCCTCGAAGCAACTCACTCACCATTCCGGCAGCATAACAATGTAGTAGACAAGAGATGATCAAAATGAAGACCCAACCTCTTCTTATATAGCTTTTGATAAGAACTTCTAGAAGCCTCCAGAAAGTGCACCCAAATTAATTGAATTTCAAATCCACATTTCCACTTGTATTTGTATTTTATTTAATCTTCAATTATCTCCTTCCTTGGGCATCCAAACATGAGGAGATTAATTTATTTTAATAAAATAAACTCTTCCTCCAAAAAGGCGTCCACTTCCTCAAGCATTATTTTTTACCTTAGAAATATTTAAAATAGCCTCCTGATGAGACGTCCACCCCTCAAGACCCCCTTTTTAAAACAAGTTGAAGTCATACTACTAGGCCAAGGGGTTAATGTGAAAATATAACATTATTTTAATTAAAATAAATTATCTCACCAAAAATGAATCAAAAGGCCAAGTATCAACAATACCAACTGAACGGCCTGAAGAGGAAAGCCTACTGAACTGATGCCAACTGAACTGCCGCCAAAAATAAAATTTACTAAAAATAGTAAATTCAGAAAGTTGCTAAGATCAAAGTGCATGGAAATGCATTCTTGAGAAGCTTTCTGAAAACCCAAAAAGAATCATAATCCAAAATTCCAAATGTGCAGATGCAAACCCCGATTCTTCATAGAAACCGTAAGTGGTCAAAACCCTAGCAGATTACCAGCGGCTAGCCTGCAACACATGGGGTTGAGGCTATCGGTACCCAAGTGTGGCAGTGCTAAAATGGGGACATTACAAAGTCACACAACTCATAGTCCAACTCACCCAATCAGAAGAAAAACCAAAGGCCAACAAAATCTTTTGTAGAAAAATCCATTTAACTCTGTCATAAGCTTTGGCCATATCTAACTTGATGAACATAGACCTATCCTTAGAGTCCACCATAGAATGAATGACCTCAAAGGCTACCACCACCCCATCTAGAATTTGATGGCCCACCACAAATTCTCCTTGCTCCTCAGAAATGACAATAGGCAGACAAGGTTTAAGCCTCTCAACAATCAATTTCTTAATAATCTTATACACCACATTACAGAGTGCAATAGGTCTAAAGAATTCAAGCCTATCAACACCTTCCTTTTTAGGGATGAGAACCAAAAAAGTAGCATTAAGGGTTGGAAGTATCTGCTTACTATAAAAAGACTCCTAGACAACCTCCAAAACATCCAGCTTCACAATATCCCAAAACTCTTGGAAAAATTCAACTGGGAAACCATCAGGGCCAAGAGCTTTCCCTTTATTCATCCCAAACACAACCTCCTCCACCTCAGACATAGTAATCAGATGAGTAAGAGAAGCATTCAAATCATTAGTGATCAAAGAGGGAATGCAAGCAAGGACCATATTCTCATCAACCTCGATAGGAAGTGAGTCCTCAGTAAACATAGTAGAGTAAAACTGACGAGCCTCTCTACACAAAGCCCATTGTGAAGAAATCAAAAGACCCTCAAAATTAACAAGAGAAGAGATATAACACTTATTCCGACGAGCTTGCACAAAATGATGGAAGAAAACAATATTCTTGTCACCCTCTTGAAGCCATTCAATTCTAGCCTTTTATTTCCAAAAAATCTCCTCATGAAGCTCCCACTCCACCAATTTTAGAGCCTGGGACTCAACATGACCAAGAGCCTCCAAAAATCCCAAATCCCAAATTTGGCGAGTAATAATAGTAAGACGTTCTTGTGCTTCCCTTTTCTTGGCCCAAAGATTCCCAAAAGATGACCTATTCCATCACTTGAGATGATATTTGACATGTTGCAGCTTCTTAACCAAAGAATACATAGCAGTACCATACTCAAGGACTCCATCTTGCCACCACTGAGCAACAAGATCATGCAAAGAAGAATCTCGAACCCACATAAGTTGAAATTTGAAAGGAGGATTCTTTGGGATAGTAAAAGAAGAAGCATAAAACTTAATTGGCCAATGATCAGAGTCGCGCTAGTCCAGAATCTCAGAGCATGTGACAATATTGCTACTCATCCAAAAACTAGAAACAAGAAATCTATCCAACTAATTAGATATCTCTTCGGGCCCGCTCCATCTATTATTCCAAGTAAATATCCCATTAGAGGGCTTAACATCAACAAGAGAAAGATAATCCACATTTGACAGAAAAAGATCTGAAGTAGGACTAAGCCTAGGAAACCCCCTCTTTTCTCCTCCAAACACAACACATAATTAAAATCTCCAGCTAAGATCCAAGGTAGATAAGGTGCACAAGACCTAACATGCCTGATGTGGGCCCAAAGCTGGATTTTACCACATATGTCAATTGGAGCATAAACATTATTGACCAAAATAGTCTCACCAAATTCCAAAACTGAAGCCACCATAAAAATAGAGGAATGGCTAGAAATCCACCAACAAGGAACATCCTTACGCGGATCTTAGAAAAGAGCCAGACCTCCAGAGTTTCCCCTAGAACCAATACACTGACACTGACACTGACCAGAAAACCAAATGCGAGGAGCATACTGAAGTATGAAGTCCACCCGAAGCTTAGTCTCCTGAACGCAAAAGATATCTAGAGAATGAACCACAATCAAATCCTGAATATCCTTTTGACGAGAGGTGCTATTCAACCCCCTTGCATTCCATGAAAGAATAATCATGAGGAAGGATGAGAGAAGTGGGCATCAATGGTCTTAACAAACCCAGATTCCACTAGCAAATCTCCAGTATATTTAATGAGTCTTCTTAAGAGGGTGTTGCAGCACCCCCAGAACAGAAGATGATCCCTATCCTTTACCTGAAGCCAACACCTCCTTAACTAAATCTGCTAATACAATATCATCCTGCAAATCTGTAGAGGCACTAGAAAGCCTAGAATTTTCTTGCCCCAAAGCTAGAGATTGTCTTTAACAACAATTGCCTACTCCAACCCTGTATCCATACTAGTAACCCAAGAAGAAATCTCAAGAGGAATCCCCTCCTCCAAGGCCTGAGTATCCAAGACCTCAAAACGGTTGAATCCCTGATCACTCTATCTATCCTTATAGGCCCTCTTTCTTCCTTTAGCCCTCGGCTTAATAGGAATAAATCCATCCTTATCAGGCCCATCCTCAACCACACGCGCCTTTCCTTTTTCCTCCTTCTCCATTGAAGCCCCTAATGAAGAAGAAGAAACCCCGATCGCTTTAGGTGCCCGAGGAAATTGGCGCTGAAGGTGTCCATACTCATGACAAATATGACATTGAAAAGGAAGGGACTCATAATCTAACTATTGAACCCACAAGGCAGAGCCAAGACAAATTTCTCAAGAATCCGACTAAGGATTATTCAAGTCAATTTCAACACAA
The DNA here is from genome assembly GCA_007258455.2 of Sequoia sempervirens. Taxonomy (NCBI): domain Eukaryota; kingdom Viridiplantae; phylum Streptophyta; class Pinopsida; order Cupressales; family Cupressaceae; genus Sequoia; species Sequoia sempervirens. The sequence continues at coordinate 7,189 of VDFB02161353.1, read as the reverse complement.
ATAAGAGCATAAGAGAATACCTTTTTATCGAGAGTATTTTGAGCAATGGTAGCCGGCTTCCCCAACAAAGCAGCTATCCGGTGCAAAATATCCTCCCTCCAAAACTCCAACGGCAGCCATGGCAGACAAACCCAACCAGGAACCCGTGAAGGCAGATCCTCTGTTGCATTAAATCCTCCATGCTAGGGCTTCATGAACAAGCCGACATGATATCACTTTTATTTAACTTGTATGTGTAGGAAAACTTGTATAGGCTACCATAGTCCCTCTTAGATTTTTTTTTCTTTCCAATTGTTGCTTTCTAACACATTCTGCAACCTGCAACTACAAGATTCTTCCATCTTGCACAATTCAAATTAAATCTTCCCTCAGATCACCTCTTCTCCTCCATCAACACATTCGAAGTTCAAGAGGTTCATCCCCATCTCTATGGAGCTGGGGTTTCTACAAAAGTGTCACATCCCGACTAGAGGGACCATTTCACGTGGAAATTAGTTGTCACTGTAGCTAAATTAATGAGGTATGGGCTATGTATTGCCCTGTTGTATGCACGGTTGTTGGAGAGAACAAGAGGGAAGACATGACTATGGGAAGGTATGTAGAAGTGAGTGCTTGTATGCCACCATAAATAACATTTCCTGCAACACCATTAAGGCAGTATGGCATCCCTTCTTCCCATCAAACAACCCCATTCTGAAGGAGATTTAAGTTTCTTTTCGTGACCATTTGGGGCAAGGTATTAGAACAACATATGATTAAAAGAAAAAGGATTCAACTCAACGTGGAGAAAAGCTAGAAAGAATGTGCGGGAGACAAACACCAATAAATGAGAAATGGTATAGCAGAAAAAAAGGAAGGTGGGTCAAAAGAAGAGCATTCGTGCCGTTAAGAAAGCATGGCGTCCCTGCCTTAGAGCCATCCAAAATTACAGGTTGAGGGTTATTTTACCACACAAAGACCATAATCCTTCACCCACGACCTCCATAAATTTGGAACGTGGGCTTAGATGGGGGAGGTGTGTACAGAAAAAAATATCCAGACTCCATGCCCGTTCTCAGCATCCTTCTTGCCTGTGTCGAAATATGTGCACAAGATGGATTCATGGGAAGAAGGATTTGGACACTTCACGTAGGTATAATTGACAGCTGTGAATCCATGCTCCATACCATTGTCCACATCCTACACAGCTTGCACCATACGAGGAAGCAAATATATTGAAGAAGAGAAGAATAGATAGAGGGATTTTGCAGAAAGAGGCTTGAGAAACCTTTCGGCAAAAGAAATTGTTAGCTGGAATGCTGAATCGCACAACTATCGCCAACATCCTCCTTCCCTGCGTAGCAACTAGAGATGTGACCATATTCAAGGCACTGTGAGTTGTTTGACAAAATGCTTGGCAGAAATGTGCTCTGTTAAAGAGCAGGTTGGTCCAAAATTGTTTGCTTAAATGGCTTTAGAAACCCTTAAAGCATATGCAACTAGCATTCTCATTTATGCGCTCGAATTGGAGTTCTCAAAGAGGGTTAGAACATCCATCATGGCATAACGAAAATGAATAAATGTCACATGTTAAAGCAGCAAATGCCATTCCTATTATCATAAACTCCGGTAAACTTATGAACAGCAATAGTAAAGAAGTTATGCACCAACTTTCCCTTGAATGGCTTATTTTAAGATAAATTTCCCTCAACTTAATTATGTGAGTAAGATTTAAAACCCCTTGTAGTTTCCTAGTGCCTTGTGGAAGGGTGAATGTGTTCCTTGACTAAATTAATGAGATTCAATTAGACTCACACTTTTTAATCATCAATAAAAGCCCGCACTGGTTGTATGTTGTTATTAATGTTGACAAGAGAAATAATATTTCATGGTTACCATGGTTTGAACTTCTTAAAAATATTGACAACTAGAATACAATGTGTATCATAATATTATGATAATTGGAAACTAATGGCCTATTAATGGGCTTGGTATGAAGGCATAATTCATCTATTGCATTTTAGATCCATTAGTTAACCATAATGAAAGGAGTTGATTACAAACATATTGTTGTTATATTCAAATCACTTATTGTTGACCACTAAATATTAGTAAAACCAAAGAGGGAAAATATTACCCAATCTAAAAACTAAGCTATTATACAAATATGAATTCACACCACAAGGTAAATGAAATCAAATGGTTAAGAATACTATTAAAAATAAAATCCAACATACATCTTCATATGATATATAAAGGATATAATATTTGCTCATTTATGACTCCAATGTTGAGCATGTTTAGAGCAAGGTTCAATTATGCATTTCAAGGTCTAGGAGGAGGTCTTATAAGATTTTGATACTTTATTTAATAGATAAATAAATGGAAGATAATGTACACTCTTGCCTTAGTATTTTATAGGGATTAAGGTGGCATATAGTTTTAGATTGGAATTATGACTATACCTATCTCTTATAGAATGTACCAGGAAATATACTTACTTAATGTGAGCTTTGGCCTATAGTTGCATGATAATTGAGGGATGATGATTTCATTTAGTGGTATTAGAACCGCATTGTATTAAACATATTTTAAATGTTACAACTTGATCTTCTTTGGATTTGAGGGTAAAGGTATAATAGGACTACACGATGCCCATCAACCTCTTGAATATAATAACCTTGATATGGGAATTATTATATGAACAAAGGAAGAATATTAGAGCTATATTGATCTACTATATGATGGCATACTCAATGAAAGGAAAATACTATTTAATTTGATATTATTGTTGAGACTAAGTTAAGAGATAAACCCTAAGTGACCATGATATGTAAAATTTCATGATACCTTACTGTTGACCATCGAGGTCATCTTTAGTATAATTGTCAAGTATGAATAAATAATCCAATTTATGAACTAAACTAATATAAGAATATGAGGCTGCATCATAGGGTAAAGGAAATTGGAAGATAAAGAATATTATGGGATTATATTTTCATATGTTGGTCCAATGGACATAGAGTTGCCAACTTTCTTAAGTATGATTTTGACATTAATATAACTTAAAACAAGCTTATAAATACTATTGTATTTATTTAAAAGATATCTATTGACCCCTTGATTATAAGAGCCTCATTACTGAACCTATTATATGAGTTTCAAATAGAAATGATTTCTTGTGGGTTTAGTAAACCAAGGTAATTTGGTAACAAGTAGTAAGCCTAGTTGGGCTAGGTTAATGAGATGAAAATATAAGAGTCAAGATGTTCAAATAAGATTATAAATAAACTTGGTGGAGTTTGATCCAAGACCTCGACATACTTAAGGGGAAGTGAAACCTTGGGTTGTGGGAACATGTGTGTAGGTATCCTTGAGAGGCTTTGTAAGGATGACTACATGTGACTTTGATCTGTTTGGAAGCGGGAACGTAGGCAATCCTTGGGAAAAGCATGCCCTTGTGGCTTCAAGTCCATAGGGGGAGGGCTTAGGGGGGAACTCCAAGGGTTGGGGTTTTTTCTGATTAGTTTAATCTTCTCTCTTTAGTAGGCCTCAGGTTGAGGCAGAATGGGTACCAGATGGGTACTTGATTATATGCATATGATGGGAAAAGTCCATCTCATGTTGGTTCCATGTATCTCTTATGTGTCTGCGTAATTCAATTCCATATTCTATGTGTTTATGTAAAGGCACGTGTGTCTATGGATTGATATTGTGATTCATGTTATGTATGACCTGCCCAAGAATGAACCTTCAGGATATTTAAGGAGTGATAGACAATCATTGGACCATGCCAATGACCGATGTCTGGGCTAATGCTATGGATTAGTTAGCATTCACTTGGTTCATGGAGGTGAAGGTAGCAGACTACCCTGGTTATGATACAACTGTAGCGGTTGCACAAGTAGGGACCCATCCGTGTGGGTAACGGTAATCTGGGGCTAATTGCATATTGTGAGGGTTCACTGGTTGTCATTGGTAAGCATGGAAGTGACCAATGTCAAGTGTTACTCAGGATTGAGAAGAAGACAAATCACAATACCATTAAGGTCTCTAGGTGGTATATGTCGTAGGCTATTTCTTCCTAGGTGGACATACTTGTTGCTAGTGGCCTATAGACAATTGAAGTTGGAATCCACTGGATTTGGTAGGTTCACTACTTAGGAAACCCTTGGGATGGTGGATAGACTCGCGGTGTAGTATGAGATGCATCGAATCCCCTTCCCAATTGTTAGACTGTATACCTATCCTTGTGGGGTTGAGGACGAACCTGCGGTGTAGTATGAGAAGCACCGAATCCTCTTCCCATTTGTCCAGTGGTGCAGAAGATTGGTGGAAAGGATGGACCCATAGTGGAGTGCGCAATGCACTGATATTCTTTCTATTTGGGATGCATTATGGACATGTGTTAGCCATTGTGATGTGATAGTCAACCATTGTTATTATGTTATGTGATGTATGGTGGAGCTCGTCACTGTGTTTATGTGATGCATGATGGAGCTTGTCACTACATATTTGTGATATGTGCTAGAGTCAGTCACTAATGCAATTGTGATATATGTATGAGACAATCATTGTGTACCTGTGATGTGCAATTGTGGAAGTTACGGTTGTACTTGTGATGTACATATGAGATAATCACCATTGTACTTGTGATTTGTGTATTATCTAGTCATTGTTATACTTGTGATCTATGTATGATCCAGTCACTATTATACTTGTGATTTGTGTATGATCCAAACATTGTTGTACTTGTTACGTGTATGAGCTAGACAACTTGTGTAAATGGAGGTATGCTCGTAACTCGCATTGCATATGGTCTTTGGGATTATGGTATGATATGCCCCTTGTGAATATTGTGAATGTTTGTACACATTCTGCTTGGTAATGTTTGGAACGGACCCAACACTTGATGGCAAAGCTATTAGCATTATATTATAATTGGCTAAGTTAATAGCTTACATGTACTTAAATAATAGTCATGGGTTAAGGGCGAGATTATAGATCTCATATAAGAGGAGAGATTGAACTCCCTTTAGCATTGTGGGGCGAACTATGAAGCCTCTGATTTCCATGAGGGGATATGTAAGTAGGGTCATCATGAACCCTCAAGGATTAGGTTGTAGGTCTAGGAAATACCTTAACCTTGGGACCTTAACACTCTTTTGTGTAAGCATATATTTGGCAAGAATGATTTGATGCCACCATGAGAATGGATAAGTATTGAAGTTAACACTATTAAGCTTCAGGAAATATGATGGGTTGGTTAAGTTGGTAGTTGTGCTCTATTTAAAAAAAAAAATTGTTGTGCATGAGATAGGGATTTTACAAAAATCCTTAGTTCATCTTTCCTGCAAGACCATAATTAACATCAAATCTAGGTATTTTCTATGCATTATTATTGTTAATCATTTGTTCCTCTTTGATTCATAGCTTAAACTCTAGATTTCTCTGTAGTTGATTTTGTCTACCCTACATTTTTAAATCCTAGTTTTTAATTGCAACACTCCAAGGGTCACCTAATACACTTTCCCCTTACATTGCACACATGCCTCGCTTGTCCAAAAGAAACCATATGCCTTGGCCAAACTCATGAGGTTGCTCTTACTCACCATGCTTTTCAAACTGAAACTTGAGAACCCAAAAATGATTCCACAATCTTGCTTACTGCATCTCGAGCTCTGCCAAGTTACATGGTAGACATTTGGAAGCCCAAAGAAAACTTGCAATTGTTGCTAATTCCTCCCAGTCCTTTAATTTCTGCCATCTCACTACTATATAACTCTAGAGTTGCTTGCAAGTGAGTAATAATTTTATATTGCATCATGACTTCTCCCTTTGCCTATTTTGAACTATAGAACTTTAAAGATTCATAGCAATCCAGCACAACTATAATTTTTTTCAACTTTCAATTTAGAAGCTTTTGTGTTACTTCTCATTAGACTTTTAGACCTTCCAAGAAATTTCACAATCACTTCCTAACATCAAAACTTGAGCATCCTACAAGTTCAATTATATTGAAAATTCCCTAAATTACTCATTATCCATACCTTTTCCTTGGCTCTTCTTTAGTTTTGCACTTCTTTACTTTGAGTATTTGAAAAAAAATCTTCTTTTGGTTTTTTTTATAATCTTCATGGCATCATCATCAAAGGCCAAACAATTCAAGATATGGAGTATGAATTCAAAGGCTATTTTCCTACTTCAAAGATTCTTGAAGATTGGTGATATAGATCTAGGACATGTAGATGTCAAAGAGTTCATCTAAAGGATTAATAAGAAGGATGATATGTCACATTGGGCTATTTTCACTATGCATAATGCTATTCTACAAGATCATCATTTTTAGTTTTAGTGCAACCTCCTAAACTAGTGTTCTAGCATGTGTTGAACATTATGATCTTGACAAAAATAAAATGTACGGGCCATCAAATGAACTAATTCTTGATATCACACCTAAAGAAATTAAAGAGACTTTTGGTCTTCCTACATATAGTCAAATTTGTAATATAATATTATGATAAATGTGTTAAATGATTGAATGATAACTAATTGATAAAGAGAAGATATTGCAAGGATGCCCAAGTTCCTTCACAAAATTGATTTCAATAAAGATCATATAAGTGATTGTTCACCCTATTGAATAGGGTACTAGGAAATCTAATGGTTAAGGAGTTTCATCCATGGATGTTCTATTTCATACTTATTATTATGGATGACAAGAATATAATTGAATGGGGAACTTTAGTCAATGATCCTTTACATGAAGAACTCTATGAAGTTCAAAACAACACACTTTTTTATGACTTTCTATCTTGTATACATCTTGGCAGGGAGGGTAGTGTAATGAAATAACTTGCACAATAGAAGAGTTTGATAGGAAATATAATCCAAATGGGTATGTGCTGTGATCATCATGGAAAAAAAATAGGCCCTTAAGTGGCAAAAAAATCAAAAAAATTAGAGTTAGGCAACTTGACGTAAAAATTTGAATAAGTTATCTATATTATTTCAAAAATATGTAATAATAGAATCTACAGCAAATTGAATCTAATTTCTAAACTACTAGGTTTATTTTAATAGTAAAAAATCTATTTTGTGAAAATTTGAAATTTTAATACAATAGTACTTAAATTTTAGGGGAAAAATAAGAAGTAGGTGTTTGTCTGACCACCCTAACCACAATAAAATGATAATATATTTTTATAAG